>JAHWGE010300557.1:0-17302 GCA_019457695.2 Chrysopelea ornata
CATACAGAATTTCAAAACAAAAGAAAATCAATGCCTATCTATTTACAGCAGCAACTCAGCAATAAATAAAAAGCTTTTAAGGATGCTGAACAACAGTCAAGCCTTGAGGAGGCCTTCAGTGGCGAGGGTAAGCTAAGGCCATCTCCCAAAGGATAAAAATAGGGCAAGCTTTGGGGAAAAAAAGATGAAAAGCCTTATTAGAAATTCACTGGGACTCAACCAAGGCAGGCACAAACAACCAGAACCCAAAGCATCTCCACCGGGACGTATTTTCACAGGGACAAAAGTATATAAAAATACAGTGGTAACAAGGGCCTGTCAAATAACATTGTTCAAAAATAAACCCAATCGTGTGAGTCCAGCACGCAGGCTTCGTGAATGGGAGCAGGGCTCCCGTCCAAGCAATTCCTCACCGATTCGGACTGAAGCAGCAGCATAAATATCTCTGTTTTCAGCAGCATCACGGACCGGATTTTGTCATGCCCAGGTTTAAGGCCGCCAGGAATTCTTCGTAGCCGGACCTGTTCAGCAGCTCGTTGAGGTCCTTCGGGAAGATGCAGCCGAAGCTGGCTGGCGCATAGCCTTCATCGCTGCCCTCGGACCAGAAGCTGCCCGTTAAGTCTTGGATCCACTGGAGTTCTTCCGACAGCTCCTTGCTCAGCCGTTCGTAGTGCGACTGCCGGCCCAGGTATCTCCCTGCGACCCCAGCGAGGTTGGCACCCACTGCCTGGACATCCTCCTTCAGGTGCTTCTTCAGAGAGTCGATCTTGCGATACTCGTACTTCAGCTGAGAAAGCTCATGCTTCACGCTTTCATGCTCCTCCTTGTACCAAGCTTCCTTCTCGTTGTAGATGGAGACCAGCGCGTCAATGTCCCCCTGCAAGGAATCGTGGGAGGCTGCCAGGGTGCTGACGCTCTTCTCCATGCCAGAGATGTCCTCCACCACGCGGGCAAAGCGTTCAAACATGGCATAGGTGTTGTTTGGAGGAATGCTGGAGTGGCTTTTGATGGTGTAATCTCTCAGCCATTTGGTCTTCAGCGGCCTGTGCTCGGTCCTCCGGTGGCCTTGGACTTTGGAGCTTTCTTTGGACTGGAGAGAAGCCGGAGGATGGTTATTTACCAAGGACATCTCACCACAGGAGTCTAAAGACACCACAACATCAAACACCATCACACCAGGGTGCAAATACACACACGTGCAGCAGGTGCCAGAAGCAAGCGCACGTCCTCTCTCCTTTCCATGCATTTGGCATCTTTCTTGCAAAACGTTTTGTGAAACAGGAGTGTTCCCACAAGGAAAAGGACCTCACCATGTGCCGACATCCACATCTGTACACAACTCTGGACTAGCCTCTGTCAAAACAGAATCACTTCTGGGAGAGTCCCGCCAGCATTTACGGGAGGCAGCATAGGAAAAGTTAAATACCAGCATTCGAGAGGGAAAATGCACTGGGGGCAGAGCCTGCCTTACACGGGATGCCCAGCAAAGAGAGAATTTGTGCCAACTCATTTCAGGGATATCCAAAAATAAAATAAAAATTCAGATCAGTTTACAAATGACTGCCAGTGTTCATAGGTTTTTGATATTCTACGATTGGTTTGGAATTTCCAAAAGTCACCTGGGAAATGCTGACCTCAAGATGCCCCTTCCGGGTTTGGCATGCAGGCCACAAGGGAGGGGGGACTGATCCCCGAGGCAGGTCTCCCTTCTAGTCCTTCCTGGAAAGTTGCACCCACAAGCAACCACTGACTTCAAGAAGGGCAGGACTCAAGGAGGGAAGGATTCTACATTCAACAAGCAAAGCCGAGATAACCAACTGCATCATTCCATGCTGACAGCAGAGATGGGTACGGAGAACTCAGTGTGTGCCAGGACAGAAAATTGAATCCCAAGTACGGAATAATAATATGTTCAAGAGGGGAAATGTGTTTTTTTTTAAAGCTAGGCCTGATTGCTTTATTCCTTCCCGCTGAAAAGGACCTCAGAAATAGCTTGGCCACTGGGCAGGCTTTGCAGTGGAGAACTACAGTAAACAGAAGGATTCTCCCAAGGAGCATCCGATTGACCTCATGCTGCTAAATGGTGAAAACTGGGTGGGGTGGGGGGCTTTTTCTGCCCAGACAGGCAGGGCCATACCAAGTTCTGTCCCACTTCAGCAGCGCTTGGATGTCCCTCCCATCCACTGTGAAACCTCCCAGCCCTTTCTTGACTTACCCGGATCCAGGGGTGCCTGAGTGCTTCCTGGATTGTGAGTCGTTTCCTAAAAGTGGAGAAAGACCTCAGTGAATCCCCCCGCGCCCTCCCCCCCCATGTGGGAAAGAGCTGCCAGTCAGAAGCATCTTTCAAATGCCTCATGCAGGGATGGCGCACTCACTCCCCCATCCGTGGAAGGGCCTCAAATCACAAATAGGAGGCCCATCCGGAGCCTCCCTGGGCTTCAACGGAGGCTGTCCAGGAAGCCCATGGGAGGTGGCGGGAGGGGGTCGTAAGCCTGCTTACTTGGAAGAGGTGTGTCTGAAAGCTACAAAGGCGCTCATAGGAAATTCATTCTTAGATTAGGGGCCCAGGAAGAGCCCCCCATAAATGCCTATTTTTTCCTTTTCGGAGGTTCTCTGGCAGCCCCGTTAAGCAGAGCCCTGCAGCCCCTAAGCCAGATTGTGCTGAAGCAAAAGAGCGTTTTCCTTTCCTCCTAGGAGTCCCAGTGAGGCATCTTTAGAGCCCACAAAGGTTTCCAGCTTCTTCCCAGACACAGCGGTCATCTAGGCACCTCCTGGGGCCTGGCAAGACACTTGGGATGACGTACCGTGTATCTTTCACCAGAAGTTTCCGGATAAAATCTTTTGCCAGGTCACTGGTGTGGCTGAAGAATTCTTCATCAAATTCATAGCTGACAGCAGTGATGTTAGCCAGCGTCTCCTGCTTGGTCTCTCCAAGGAACGGAGAAGCACCACTCAGCCTGCATGGGGAATTGGGGGTGGGGGCGGAGGGTGAGTGGGCTGCAGGGAGGGAGGGCCAGAGGATCAGGAGTGGGTCTGACAGGCTGTTGGAGACAGAGGGCGCCAAGCACCATGGGCCAAAGGGCCCTGTGAGAATCTGGTTATAAAACCCAGACAAATTCAGCAAATTGTGTTGCCCAGGAAGGGCCCCTTGTGGCTGAGTTGCCATAGGGAGGGAGGGAGGATCGCAGCCCAGATCCAGAGCTATCTCTCCTCTTCCTGCCTTGGTAGGAATTTGGGCGCACACAAAAGAAGCCAGGAAGAGGGAGCAACTGCAGCCTGCTGGGTTGGGGCTGGGTGGGAGATCCCTGCCAGGGACCCCCAAAACCCTCCTCCCTTGATGGCCATCAGAAGTTCTTATCCCTGGGCTGCAGCTTTCCCAAGATGATGGACAGCTCCACGCTGCCACCTAGTGAGCGGCCTGTGCAACTGTTGCCAGGGATTCCCAACTGCCTTGTGTGCTTATTTCACTGGCCAGCTTTGGGCATTTTGCTGTGGGCAGTCCCTTTACGGATCATCTTCTCCCTCCCCTGCCCAAGGAGGCTTGCGGGGCCAGCCTTGACTTCTCCATCAGCTTGCTTTCCGCCACCTTACTAGTCTATTAGAATGTTTTTAATTGCAACAATTAGTTGCATGCAGCTCCATCCAATCTGCGTAATACTCAGTGACGGCCTCACTCTGTCTTCTGATTTGCAGCTCACTTCTTGTCGTTTCTCTCCCACCCCCTCCCCATCATCCCCTCCCAGTGCCTAGGCAACCTCTTTCTCAGGAGGGGCTGCAGGAACGGAGCCCACCTCCACTTTTGCCACCAGCTGCCCAAGACAAGTTTCTTCCTCTCAATCTGGCTGATTTTACAGGGTCGTTATGAGGATGGAGTGAGGAGGGGGCACCGACTGCATCTCTTGCAGGAAATGTGGGGTTGAAAATAGCAGGGAACAGATAAAAATAAATAGATGAATAAATAAAGGGAACTAATAATCCAGTACTTACAATATATAAGTGATGACTCCAATGCTCCTGAGGAAAAGGGAAAAAAGAAAACACCCACACATTTGTGCTAAAACTGATCACTCGGTCAGGTGGACAGTAGGGGAAGAAAAAGCAAAGTGGAGCAACCCGCAGCCCAACTGAAGAAGACCAGGTGAAGGAAGGGGTTGGGCAGGGGGTTGGACTAGAAGACCTCCAAGGCCCCTTCCAACTCTGTTATTATTATTATATTATGAAGGAAGGGGGCTGGAAGACAGCAAACGCAGGCAGAAAAGACTCACCAGAGATCAGCTGCCAGTCCCAGTGGCTCGTAATTGACGATTTCTGGAGCTGGAAGGAGAGTGTGGATCCCAAGGTCAGAGAGACAAAGGCTGCCTGCCCCAACTTGAAGCCTCCCAGACGTGTTAAGAGACAGCCAGGACCCATCATCCTCACCCAGGAAGGAAGCCGCACTCCTGGCAGACAGTGGCAGGCCTCCGGACTGAGAGACCTTGTCACCCAGGGCCCTGGATAAGTTGAGGGCAAAAGGGCACCAACTTACCTACAAATTCTGGCGTCCCAAAAATATTCTTAAACTCCACTCCATCTTCTATTTCATGGGCCAGACCAAAATCTATCAGTTTTATGTGAGGAATGGGGAGGGTCTTGTCCAGCAGCATAATATTCTCAGGCTTTAGGATGAGAAGGAAAGCAGAGAAGAGCACCAGCCCTCAGGCTGAGCCGGGCAGCCCTCAGGCTGCATCCCCGGCTGGACTGTTTAGACAGGAGGAAAAGGGCTTTAGTGGCAGCTGCTACTCACTTTTAAATCAAAATGGGCGATCTTCTTGGTATGCAGGTAGTTGACCCCGTCCAGGATCTGCTTAATGAACTGTGTGGCTTCCTCCTCACTCAGCGACTCCTTCTGGGCCAGGAAATCAAAAAGTTCCCCTCCGGACACTCTGCGAAATCAAGAGGAGGAAGTGCACGGTGGTCCCCGTGTTCATTGCCTATCTTGACGATTCATCCCAAATGAAATAACATTATAAACGTATGGGGAATTACTTATAAAAATCTCAGTTGTGGGAAGGAGAACAGCCAGGACGCCCTCCTTTGTCTTTCCTTCCCTGGGCTGGAAGATGCCCTAAAATGAGCCGCCCTCATAAAAACACCCAGAAAAGTTGGAAGGTGGCTTCCCCTTCAGCAAATTGCTGCTGCTGCTGTGAAGACGGTGCAATTTGGATGAGGCGCCTCTTGTTTACTGTTTTGTTCCACCAAGAAGGATCGAGTTGCAAACTTCCAAATTCGCTTCTTTCCTCAACGGAGCCCAGCCTCCCTCATGGCACATCCGGATGGGCTGGGACTCTGATCAACCCGAGGCTCCTTCTGCAGCCCCCCACACTGGCAGCCTGCCTGTGAGAACAGATCTCTCGAAGGACACCACTTCCTTTCACAAACCGGGCTGCTATTTTGTGCTCCGGTGTGAGGCTTACGTTGCTCTCTCTGCCTTTCTGCCCCCTGAGAACGTTTCTGAGAGTCTCGTTGAGTCCCAGAACCAGAAATGCCCCCAAATGTTCCTGCCTGAAGTAGAACTGGATTGTGTGACAGGTCTGTAACTGTGACAAGAGACACAGTTTTGCTTTGCATTCCGTCAAAATCCAACAAGAATGGTGACCAGAAACTTGGATGGAAGAATTTACACTAAGCTTAGGTGAGTGAAGTTGATTGCAAGGTGGTGCTTGGTGTTGATCCAGGCTTCTAGAGACCCTCTCTGAGCATTTCAACACTTGCAGAGACCCTAAATCCATATTTACATGGAAGAGCTGAGTAACCTGGGCGTTTTCCAGTTAAAAGGATGGCTGGGGGTTTTGCATCCGTTTCTATTCCAGTTTGCGTTTGTAGCTTCGTCTTCCAAGCTCCAACCATTTGGGAAAGCCTGTCTTTGTTCTGAACCAACAACCTGGAACAGTTTCCTTCTTGTTCAAATAATATTCACTTCATTAAAACTGGATTTATAAACAAACAAGGAAAGGGTACATTCACTGTTATTATGCATGAGGAGCTACGTGTAGGCATCATGTGGCTGGTTTGATTGAGCTCAGTGGTGAAATCTGAACCAGTTTGCTACTGGTTCACTGGCCACGCATGCACGCTGCGTGCATACACAGTGCTCACCAAACACATGCTGCGTGCGCATGCACAGTGTGCACCAAATGCGTGCTGCATGTACATGTGCAGTACGCAGCAAAAGGAGGCTTGGAAAGGTAAGTAGAACAGTGGGGGGGGGGTGTCAGCTGTGCTGCGTGGTTTTAGTTTTACTAAAAGCAGGATTTCCTGCTTTTTAGCAAAGCTAAACCGCGTGGCACAGCTGATTGTCAGAAATACTGGTTGGGAGGAACTTTTTAAACTACCAGCTCAACCGAACCGGTGGCTTTTTTTTTGTTATTACCGGTTCGCCCGATTGCATGTGTGAATAGAGGATATTTTGATAAGCCGAGCAGAAACCCTAAACTAATCTGCAGGTAGATTAATTTTTATTGTAGGCAAACAAGATAGCAGAGACCCAGAATCGCCTCATAAACTGGAGGATTCTCTGTTCTGATGAAAGAGATCGGTATTTCTCAAGCTGGGGGGGTTTAAGATCCGTGGACTTCAATTCCCAGAATTCCCCAGACAGTGATGAAATAGTTGTTGCGCTCCACCATTCCCAAAGATTCCTCTGAGAGGGGAAACCAGCCAACCTACTCACAGCTCGAGGATAAGGACCACGTCGGTTTTGTTCTCGTAAACCTCGTGCAGCTGGATGATGCTGCTGTGCAGAATCTGCCGCAGGATGTTCACCTCCCGTTCAATCTCCTCCCGCCGGACCCCGCGACGACTGGCCCGGCTCTGCCGCTTCTTGATGAACTTGGCTGCGTAGTCCAGCCCTGTGGCCTTCTCCCGGCACCGCTTCACAATGGCAAATTGCCCGCTGCAAGCAAAGCCACCGGACAGGGTTACTTGGGAGTGAGGTGGTGGGGCAGAGGGGCTGCTCCCCATCCCTCCCGGCCGAGATACGGGAAACGGGTGCCGGATGGGGGCTGGACAATGGGGGGCATTTCAAGATGTAATGAAGATTCAGTCATCCGGGCCAAAAGCATCTGAAAGGTGAAGTCATGGCAACTGGACCAACATTTATTAAAACAGATGTTTCACTCCTCCTCCAAGTAACTTCTTCACTCAAAAGGAGAATTTGGGTAGGCAGAGAGTCAGAGAATTTTTTAACTCAACTTTGGTCCAGTTGCCATGATTGAATCTTTTTAGATACTTTTGGTCTGGATGACTGAATCTCCCGTTCCATGTTGCTTTTCATTTTGGGGAGAAATGCTGAGAAGGCTTGATGGGGCAGCCTTTCTGCATGGCTGGCCAGAAGAGTCCCATCAGGGGAGCCTTTCGGGGTTCCCTTCCAAGGTTAGAAACAGGAAAGAGAGGCCAGATGAGCCAACGCCACAGCCTGAAGGATGGGGGGCTCCCCCAAGCCCTCTTCCCGCCAGGGGTGAAGAAATGTGCCTCGAGGGGCCTCCTTGCAGGAAGCTCAAAAAGAGCGCAGCCCAAACATGGAGGAAGCAGTTGCACAGATCCTTCCTCAAACCCCTTTCAAGGATGGGCTCCAGAGGAGGGGAGGCTGGAGAACAGGCAAGGGCCCCCTCCCCCCTCTGTGAGAGATGGACGCCCTCCGACCCCTTCTCACAATATCCCAACTCACAAAGGTCCCAGGTGCATGAGGTGCCGGCTGTGTGGATAGTGCAATGATGCAACTGAGACACCAGATGGCGCTAGGCTTTGTGGCCTCTGGGAAATAAGCAATGGGGTGGGGGCTCTTTCTGGCTGAAAATAAGCAGAACCCCCCCCCCTTCCCACCCCACCTGTCTTGTCTGAAACTGGGGAAGTTGAGCGTTCTCGGCATTTGAGACCCAGGTTGCAAGCCCATCTGCACTGGAAAAAGCATATTCAGATGACAGGCGGGCAAGGGTTGGCATCGCATCACGTGCTGGGCATGACGGGCAGGGGGTATTTTTGGAGGTGTCTTAAGAGCCCTGATGCTCAGCAGAGGCAGCTGCTCCGAGCTGGGAGCACAAAATCCGGTCCTGGCTGGGCCAAAGCGATGCTCAGCTCAAAAGTGGAGGAAAGTCAGGCAGGGGAGAAGGGGAGGGGGGAGAGGGGCTCCTCTACTGGCAGCTGTAGCCAGACTTGGTGGCACCGCCAAGAGCCGCCCTGAGAGCCCCAGGCGACAGGAGGAGGCTGTCCAGCTGCCTGCCCTCTTTACCCTGGCCAGATAACCTCAGCGGAAGAGCATTCACATGCTGCAAAACAGGCTTCTTTGCCCACCTAGGCCGGCTGGGGATGATGGGACCCGTTATCCAACCTAGCTGGGGTCATCTAGTTAGAGGCCCCCACTGCAGGAGATGGCAGGACTTCGTACATAAAGGCGAGCCGTAAAGGGGCGGAGGGGGGTTGAGGTTGGTCTGTAGCTGCGATCCCCAGCATGGAGGGCTGAAACCATCATTGTGGCTGTGTGAATCCAGTAAAAGGGTTGTTTGCTTTCCAAAATGTCAGCCAGTCCCCCAAAAGCCAGTTTCCCAAGGTCTGTTTGGGCTGCTCCACTGTCAAAGGGAGACCCCCCTAAGACCCCCCCTCCCCCCCCATCGATTGGTCCCTTGTTAAGCGAGGCTGCTGGTTCCTCCTCCACCCCTTGCCCAAGGGTGGGGAATCTGGGGGCCACAATAAACCCCCCTCCCTCTTCAGGAGCAGAGACCCCTGGGCTGAGCAGTGCCCAGGCATCAAGGCCCACCCACCCGGCCTCTCTTGATTCTGTGAAGTTGGGCTGGGTCAGCCCTCATCCAAGGCTGGTGCCCGTTGCAAGCCAGGTTCCCTGGGTGCTGCCCAAGAGGCCTGGTGGGGATGGGCAGCTGATCCAGCCGGCCTCCCCGCTTCCCCCTGGTCTCAATTGCCTTTCCTGATGGCCAGAATGACCCTCCCAGAGGCTAAAGATAGACAGGCAGCCAGAGCAGCTATGCCCAGAATGAGACGAGGTGGCCGCTCCGAGGGTCCCAGTGAGGGGCCCTGGGCAGGGAAACAGAAGGCCGGTTCCTCAGGGGGCACCACGGCCGGACTGTGGAGGGTGGCAAAGGGCGAAGGGCAGAATCCAGAGAGCAGCAAATAGGCCATGGAGGTGCCAGGAGTAATTGGAGAGAGGAGAGCCTCCCACCCTAGCTGGGGACCATGGAATCTGGAGTCCAAACCCGGTGCTGGGTGGCTCTTCCCCCCTTTCCTGTGTTCCCCACAGACAACACAGGAGCCCCACTTTGGGCCCAAGCAGCACCCTTTATTTCATCTCCTTAAGAACAACCCTGCGAGGTGGGCTGGGCTGAGAGGCCCCAAGTCACCCGGTGACATGGGGGGGGGGGGCTGCCTGTGGAGAAAGGAGGGTGACTCCAAGTATTTTGTCAAAAGCCAAGTTTTGCAAGGCAAGGAATGCAGCCTCCAGATTCCCCTGGGAAACCTCCGGAAAGAGCCATCCATCGCAGGAGAGCCCGGCCAGCCCTGGCCCCTCCCCTCCTGACACAAAGCAGCAGCAGCAGCGAGACTGGGGGGGGGGAAGGGGGGGCTCTTTTTATAGTCCTTCATTGGCCCAAAGGCTGCCCACAACACGCCCTTCGTTGCCAAGACGCCTTCCAAAGAAAAAAAGCCCGTGGGGGGGGAAACAAAGGGACCCCGCCTGGCGGCAGAGCAAAGCAGCTCCTGTGAGGCTGGACGGGCACTTTGTGGGCCAAATGCCAGGCCAGAATCCCACTCCAAAGAAGAGTTCCAAAGAACAGCCCAGAAGTGCAAACACCGGCTGAAGTGAGCAAAGCTGACTCATGGCTGGCCCCCTTCCCACTGGTGGAGGGGGCAAGGGAGGGGAGCTGGACGGGCTCCGGGGGGCCAAAGGCTGCTCACTGTGCTCTCCGTGCGTCTCTCAGTGGAGCGCAGCCGCCTTTGGCCCTTCGGCCCCCTTTCTCCTTGACCACTGAGGCTCCCTGGGCTGGCAGAGGCTGCACCCGGACCCGGACCCTAACCCAGCCTGCCCCCCCCCCTTCGCCTGCCCCTGTGAGAATCAGCCTGCTCAACAAACACCCAGCCATTGTTTGGTGGGACACAACAGTCGTCCAGGTGCTCCTGCCTCACCAGGGCGCCCAGTGACTCATCACACCTGCTTTTGCACAAGCCGCTATTGTCTGGGGTCCTGGAGAGAGCCAACCGTACTTGGATCGGCCCCAACTGGCCGTCCACATAACGCCAGAGGAGAGCCCCTTCTTCAGAAGCAGCCCCTCGCCTCTCCAACAGCCAATGTAAGCGCCCCAGAAACCAGGCTCCTCGGGTTGCTCCTTAATCTGGCAAAGGGGAGGGGATGATGGGAACTGCTATCCCATGGCTTCTGGAAGTTCCTGCTGGGTGTTCTGACTGCTGCCTGGTTATGGCTCCTCTTTGCCCCAATTCAGGCCAGCGGCCCTTGGCTTCCTTCTGGCACAGGCCTCCGTGCTCAGGAACTGGCCAACGCCCAGCGTGACCTTGGCCCCATTGCAGCCTCCGCCCTTATCACGAGGTTGCTCACCCCTCCCTGGGTCCTCTGACAGGGGCTGAGTGGTGAGGGGATCCTCCCAAACCATCGTGCCCTTCCGACTGATGGACTATTCACCGGACCCAGTGGAGCCCTTCGGGATGCCAAGGGCAGAAAGGGTTTCCCGGTCCCCAAAGGTTCTTCCTGGGGCGAGAGAAGCCCTTCTCATGGGGAAGAACTAGGGAAACGGCGGCTCATCCCTCGTTTTCGGAAATGTGAAGTCCATCCCTTGATTGCAAGGAGGAGAGCTGGGTCGGCTGGCCAAGACCCCCTTTGGTCAACTGTTCTTAGCAAAGTCTTCCACAACAACGACACACCCACCTTCTGACTGCAAGCAGCCCCCCTGAAACCCGTCCAAAGTGAAGCATGAAGTCACTCGAATGGCTGCTGCCCACAGAACCAGGGAGCCTTGACATGGAGGGACATTCTGGGCAACATGATCCTAGTGCTCTGCATCCCAAGAGCCCAGGGCAGCCAGTGGCCACTGAGGGCCCAGGAAGAGCCGCTGCCCCCAAAGCTGCTAAATCTCCACCGGCCACTGGCTGACCATGTGGCGGCCTATCTGGGCATCACTGGAGGGACCACCATGGTCCTAAGCAACTGGAGCACCCCCGGTACTTCTCCAGGTTCATCCTGGACCTCGTGAGGTCAGCTAGCAATCTGCAAGGGAGGGGCCACCTGCACTGGGGCAGAATTGCAATTCCAAAACCTTTTGGCTCAGGAAATTACATAACTGGAACAAGCTTTGATTCATTCCCTGAGCGGCTTCCTCTTTCCACCACTTGACAAAGGCATACAAAGCTGGCAGGAGTGCCAACAGGTCGCGAGCGCCCAAATGCCAGGCCAACTTTGGGCAAGGAGCACCAACCGGCTGCTGTCCCAGAGGAAGCCCCTGCTGGGGACGCCCTTCCATGGGGAGGCAGGTTGGGCTCTGGGGCCTGAGCCAGGTAGGGGCCCCTCCGGGGCTGCTTCGGAACCATCTGAGCCAGCTGCTGTGCCAGGAGAAGGCAGCCTCCGGCTCTGGTGCAAGGAACAAGGCAGGCAGGGCAGTCACGCCACTTCCCAGTCCTGTCAGCTGCCGGCTGAAAGCCTCTTTGCTCCGGGACGGTCCTGGCAATCCCTCCGCTGGCCAGACGCAGCTGTCACCGCCTGGAACTGCTGCATGTCTGCCAGGGAGGCCGTCGGAGGCTCCCTTCACGGAACCAGGCTGCAGGCGTTTTTCTGAGGCTGGCTCCTCCTGATACCACCAGGGCTCTGGCCCCAGACAGCCGCCTTCAGACCCCAAACGTCAGAAGCGCTCCTGGTTCACACGAAGAGAAAATGCTTTTCCATCTCTGCCCAGCAGGCCCAGGGAGTGGAATCACGCAGCCCAGTTCAGGCCAGCGACTGTCTTGTGAGTGTGTATTTCAGGCATCTTTCAGGGGGTCCCCCGCCCTCATCAAAGTGTTGAAATATCAGGTAAGAATTCAGCAAGACAAAAATGGCCCCTTCATGCCAAGCTTTTGCAGTCCCAAAGCCTTCTAAATAGAGCCGCCAGCATTCCACAAAGACGACTATTCTTCTTCCTTTTACTTAGCAGCCCCTCTGTCAGGCGACCCCCTAGAAGCCCATCCTGGAGGGAGCATTTCCGTGGCAGAGAAACGTAACAGCGAAGAAGTCACTGAATTGAGATGAAAGGTTGGAACCGGATTGGCGCTTACCTGCCGAGCTCCTCCCCAATTTCGTACAGGTCGTCTAGCTTCTGCTGTTTAAACACAGCCATCCCTGGAGTCTGCATCCCGCAAGCTGGGAAGTGAAGGCAAAAAAGAAACAGCCTTTTAAAGCATTTGCTCATTTCTGTCTTCCTTTGGTTAAACTTCTCTCCCGCATTTCCGCCAAGAAATTAAAGCCAGGTATGGTCCATCAGGCTCCCATTTAGATTTAATTTCCTGGACTGGTACGCATCATAACAATTCACTGTCACAAAAGTGTGGATTAGTACAAATAGGGGCACGGTGGCCCGCTTTATGTGGGACCCAACTTAACTGCACATGTGCTAACCCGCCCCCCCAGAGGCCACCACACAGCCTGGCCTGGTGGGGCTGGGGGTCTGAGAGCAGGAACCCTGGCCCACCCTCAACACAAGCCACTTCCTCTCCCAGGGCCTCCCTAGTCCACCCTCCCACCCCTGAGCTGCTCCGGGCCAGGACAGGCAGATCCCAGCCCGGGAGAAGCTGAGATGCCTGCAAAGGGAGGCTTCTTTCAGGGAGAGAGCTGGACAGATGGGCCCCAGGGAGGCTGCTGACCATACGCTGGAAAAGACCAGAGCCACAAGACAGAAGGAGCAGAATCTTTTTCTGGGCACTCCTGAAGTTTTCTAGTGACAGAGAAGCTCAGTTTTCACACTGTAAAATGGGGATAACCTAAGCAGACTTTTGAAGGACCCTGCCTGGGTGGGGGGGTGGGGAGGGTGCAGGGCCTCTGAAGGACCAGGCACTTTTGCCAAGGTGGTCTTAATCCAGCAACGTGTCCCCTTGTAGCAGCAGCATAGTTGTTGCTGATGCCCTTCCTGACATCCGGATCCCTCAAGCTTTTTCCAATCCAATTCTGACTCAGTGCAACCAAACCCCCTTGGTTCCCCTGCCTGAGTAAACTCCCACCTCAAATTTACTCAGGGGAAGATGGGATGCTCTGATCTGTTGGATCTCTACCAAAAAAGAAAAAAAAAGGCCTCAACCAGATTGGAGGACACCCTTTAAGCCTCCTTTTAAAAAAAGGATTTTGTTCTAATCTCCTTAAAATGTGGCTGATCCACTTTTTGAAACCCTGGCAGAATACCTGAGATTATCTTTGGCTGAACCAAAATGAAGCTACAAGCAGAAAAAGGCCAACCTAAATCCAGAGACAAATGAATCGGTGAAAGTCCCCCGAGAAAGGTTCAAAGGGATCTGGGAACCTCTTTGGGCTGCGATTCTTTTCCTGGAAACCCTGCTATCCAGGCATCCGGATTCTCCTTCCTGGGACTTTCAGCCCAGAAGGCAAAGTGAGAATCTGGTGGCCCCTTCAGTGTCCGCCCATTTCACGGAAGGAGACGGCTTCAGCCCACAGAGCCTGTGCCAAACTAAATTAATTAGGCTTCCGGCAGGCAAAAGGCTGCACCCGATCTCTATTTGGGGGATTATTGCAAGTCAAGACATAATGAAATTAATTAACCGCTTCCCAGATCATCTCAGCTTCAGCAGAGGTCCCTGTTGGGGCAAATGGCCTGGGCAAGAGAAAGCCGCCCTTCCCTTTTGGCAGCCACAATTCCCCTTGGGGGGCCCTGAGGGGCCTCCTCCTGCTTCTTTTCCACTGCAGGGTATAAAACCGTCGCGCTAGGAGATCCTGCAGCATGCGAAGCCCCCAAGGGTCCCTCAGTTCAGGCACAGGTTTGGGAGCAGAGTCCCCCGAAGGGCTTTGAAGCTGCTCCAAGGGGCAAACTGTCTCTCGCCCTGGAAGGGCCTGGGGCAGCTGGGGCCCATGTGCAGAGTGCACACAAGAGCCTCAAGCCATAAGAGTTTTGCAGCCAGCCGGTCCTTCTCAGAGGCAGACAAAATTTAACAGAAACAAGCCAAGTGGGTGAGAAGCACCTTCCAAGGCAAGCAAACAACACATTTCTCTTTCGGGAAGAGGCAGCGCTGTGCTGGGGAGGCCCTCCGAGGGCCTTGTGGGTCAGCCAGGAGGCTTTGGCCCCTGGGAGGAACGACTCTGGCGATGCCCCATGGGGCACAGGGGTCACTTGCCGGCCAAGCTGCCTTGGGCCCCAGAGACACTGTGCGAGGAAGGGCTTCATCCCCCCTGAGCATCCCAGCATCCCGGACTTTGCCATCTTCTCTAGCGGTGGCAACACCACGGGAGGCGGAGGGGGGGTTTCTTCGGCTCTCTTCCAGAGGCTCCTCGTTCACTCAGCTTTCCGGACAAGCCCCCAACTCAGCTGCCCCCCCCCGCCCTCACCAGGCGTCGAAGGATTCCCACCAACTGACCTGCATCACCGGGGGTGGGGCGGTGTCTGGAGAGGGGCAACCCGCCTTCGCCACCCCCCGCCCGGGGGTCCTCCGGGGAGCAGAAGCGTCCCGTTCCTGCCGGGACCCCGCGACCCTCGGCAGCCCCGGCAGCGGCGCCCACTCAGCACCTCGACCCCCGACGGGTTCCCGCTCTCATCCCCCGCCCGTCCCGTCCCGCCCTGCTCTGCTCTGCCGACCCGCCCGGAGAGCCTACCTGCGCGGCGCTGAGAGGCGAGGGCGGCCGGAGCAGCGCCGGCAGCTGTGCCGCCCGCCTCCTCCTCCGTCTGGCGGGCCGGGCCGGGCCGGGCCGGGGAGGAGCCTGGGGCGTCTGGGGCTTGCGAGGGTCCCCGGCGCCCCCTACAGCCCCGTGGCGGAACGGCCGGCCCGCAGCCCCGGGTGGGCGGGGGTCGCCTCAGCGGAGCTTCCCCGGAGCTGCGGCCGGGCGAGCGGCGGCTTCCTTGGGGGCCAGGACGGGGACCACCGCCTCTCCCCGTCCACCGAGCGGGTGTCGGGCCCTCCGCGGGACCCCCAAGGGAGGGGAGGCCGGGCGGAGCGGGGGCTGCGGTGGAGGGTGTTGCCTCGCCTCAAAGAACTTTGGCCCAAAGGGAAATTCTCAGCCAAGCGGCCAAGAGGCTCCCGGGCGCGGAATGCTGGACGGGAAATCCCGCCAGAGACGCCAGTTGCTTCAGCAAGTCCTTTCTTGCTCCCAAAGGTCTTCCCGTGTCAGTCCTGGGGAAGCCAGGAATTAGACAACAGTTCTTAAGGCCAAAAAAACTCTTTAGTTTGAAACCGCTGAAAGCTTGGCCTGCATCCATCACTCTTCTCTTATTTAACTCAATAGATTAAGCCAGGATTAAGGCAGGTTAGTCATGAACCAGGGAAGTGTCCTGACTTCTCCTAGTCCCACCTTAAGCATGAAACTAGATGGGTGATTTTAAGTCAGTCACTTTCTCAGCCCCACTTCACAGGGATGTTGTGATGGGGAAAATAACAGGCATTAGGGTTAGGTATGTTCCCTGCCTTCAGGGGTGTTTTTTCCCCTCTCTCTCTGTAAAAAGGCAGGATCCCAAAATACCCGGAGCAGCCCTTGAGCATCCTGGGCATTGACAAAATGGTCAGTTTCAAAAGGCAGCTTGACTTAGAACAGCTGCCATCCTGCAAAGCCCCTTGGAGCCCCATCCATCATCCACATCTGCCCAGGCCAGCTGCTTGGAAGGATTCCATAGGTGGACAAAAATGCTAAATCCAGCCTAAATATCGGCTTGACTGTTTGACCAACCATCATAACAGGGGGGAGGCTTGTAGGTAAAAGGCATAAACAGGAAAAGGCCGTTTCTTGCCTTATCCAGAAAATCCCTCCCCTCCCCCGCCAGCTGCCATTTCCTGCCATTTGCCTGGGCTGCAGCAGCCGCCACCCGGCCGGAACCCCTCTTAACCCCCCCAGGGGGTCCCCTGCGCAGGGAGGGAGGAGTCGGTTGGGCCTGTTCTTTTGCATCAGCAGCCCCAGGATGATTGGGCTCACAGCCCGCCATAGTTCCCTGATGGGCCCATAGGAACGGGGGTCCTCCCATCATGGGTGGCAACTCTCCCATGGGGCAGAGGCCCGCTGGGATCCTCAGATGGACGCCACACAACTGGGATCCCGTGGCCACTAGCAGGGCATCAGCCCCTCCATATCCCCAGCCGAAGAGTGTCCAGTGGCCAAGGCTGAACCGTCAGGGCAAAGAGCTCAACTTTACTCTGCAGGCCGTGTCGGTTCTTCATCTGCACTGGGACGCTCCACCGCCTGCGCCTCCTGGAGTGTGTTCTTTCGGCCCACAGGTGCCACCCATTTCTCTGTCAAGGCCGCAGGAGAAAGCAGCCCACTCGGCCTCCAGGGCGCAAACAGAAACAGAAACAGCAGCAGGTGGTCATGTGCATTTATTTACTAGGATTGGTCAGACAAAACCAGACAGGAATGAAGATCAAAAGCCTTTAAAAATCAAAGACAGTAAATGGTCTGTTTTCAAGAGGTTGCAAAGATTTGGCAAATGAACTCAGGAGTTCTGAACCCCAAAGAACTCTCAGGAGCCCCGACTGCACTCATCCTATGTGGAAGAGAACCTCCTGCCCCCCCCTTCTTCTGGAGCCTGTGCCAGGGGTTCCACCGGCTGTGAGCCCTGCAACGTTCTCCCTCCGCAGGATACGGGACCCCTACTTGCGACCCCACCTCCAGAGGGAAGAGGCCTTTGAGCGTGCGTGTGTGTGCATGTGGTTCTAGGGCCTCCAACAAGAAAGGCAGAAAAATAGACTCGATCTCTGTGAAGCTTGTGCAAACTGCAAAACTAGGAAGGGAGGGGTGGGGGAGTTTACATTCTGCTTGAATAGACATCATGCATAAAATACTTTGCATATATAGTACATAGCAGAGTTTCGGATTCTTTATAAAAAGGGAAAGAAAACCTGAAAGGAATTGAGACCTCAGTATTTTGAAATCTGGTGCTGCTCAATCTTGACAGCTTGAAGATAGGTGGAGATCAGCTCCCTGAACTCCCCAGCCAGCAGAGCCATCCCGGGAGTTGGCGTCCACCCATCTTCAAGCTGCCCCAGGGCTGTGTGTTGGGGCGCGGTGTGCCTGTCTGTCTCCCTGTCTTGGTCTCTTCAACACTGACCATCTGGGAGGCCTCTGGAAGATGAAGAC
>JAHWGE010302953.1:0-11397 GCA_019457695.2 Chrysopelea ornata
ATTTTTTGGTATTATTATTATTATTATTATTATTAATATTAATAAATTAATTCAGAATGCCTTCCTGCCCCTGGCCGTGCTGCTTGACCCCCCACTCCCTCCCCCTCTCTCGGCTCTGCCCCCGGCCTGGCATCTCTGCTCCAGCCTGCCCTGCTCTGCCCTGCCCTGCCCTCCGAGGAGCCCTCCTTTCCAGGCACTGACTGGGCGAAGAGGCCTTTGTGTGCCTCAGAGGGCCTGGCGTCGTCTCTCTGCCTTTGGGGTCTTTCAGAAGCTTCCCCCCCGAATTCCTGTTACTGACTCTTTGGAAGAGTTTTTTTAAAGGGCGGCCTTCCTGCAGCTCTCCGGATCGGCACCGGCTCGGAAGCTCAGGGCCCCTTGGAGGGCTGATTCTTTGGCTGAGCCCCCCTCCTCTTCGGGATCACCTGGTCTCCTCCTCCGGACCAGATCAGAACTGGGGGCCCCCTTTTCCAGGTGGAGGGGGGAGCCGAAGGTGGCCCACCCTTCCTACCCCCCCACCAGCTCTGGACTCCGGCTTGTTTGTTTGTCCTCCTGTTTACATTACCTGGGAGGTGACAGCAACGTCCCCTCTCCCCCCCAGCCCTATTCCAACAGGCTGCGGGGGGGGGGGCATGCCGGGCTGGGCTGTTTTGCAGTATCACATTTTTGTTTGTTTGTTTGTTTTCAGTTTTGGGTTTTTTTTAATTGTTGCTTTGTATTGTATAATCAGTACTTACAGTATATGTTGAATGTATAACATACTTTGCTATAATTTCTGTTTTGGGGAAATGTCCAGAGTATTTTTCTCGTTTATGTTGGACTAAAACAAGAGCCTACACACACACACACACACACACACACACACACACACACACACACACACACGTCTCCCAGGCTTTCAGTAAATTCTTAGTTCAGTTTTGGGTGGGTGGGCTGTTTGCGACTAGTTGTTCAAATAAACCCTCGATTCTGATTGGCTCTTAGTTCTGGTCTTGCTTCTCTCTTGCTGCTGTTGGAGAAGCTACTGCCCAGCCCAGCCCAACCCTCCCCCTTACCTGGGGGTAGGTGGGTTCAGGGCATCCGTGGGGGGCGGTAAAAAGAGCCAAGAGGATGGCTGCAGTGCTGCAGGTGACGCTCCGCCCCTTTGACTTTGACCACGTCCTGCAGGGGCTTCTTTGCGCAAGCGCCCCATAACAAGCCTCTTTCAGGGAGAAACAAGGGGTCTCCCATGAGCTGCTCTAAGGGATTGTCTCCCCCAAGGTGACTTGGGGCCCTTTTTGCCTTGAGGGAGGTGGCAGCAGCCCCCCTCTGTGGCTCTTACGGTTTTGGGAAATACCAGCACCCCAACCAGCCTCTGTAGTTAGCTGGAAAGCTGGTCTCACTTGGAGTCTTCAGGGTTTGGCCGCTGACCTGAAAGGGCCAAGCTCCTCATTACTAGGTCACTGCAAAGAAGTCTCTGTCCGAACTCTGGGAAATGTCCGGCCAGAGCAGCCCTCAAGTGACACGCTTCTGCCATCCCTCTTTCTCCTGACACAGAACTGGGAGCCTTTGCCAGCTCCAAAGCTTTGGCCTGAGGTGTGCCCGCAGCCAGGCCTGCTCTCCTCCTTGGTGGGCATCTGGGCAGCTCCTTCAGCTCGTAGGGCCCCCTTCCCAAGAGAGATCTGAGCTGCTACCCTGAGCAAGCGGAAGGCTGGCCCAGATCACCCAGAGGAGCCTCAGAGCCCCACTGGGCAGCAGCTCAGATTAGCGAAAAGGAACTTGGCAAAATTTTCACCCAGCAGTGCAGGCAGGGGAGAGTCTTGGTCCAGAATTCAGAGCAGCTCCCTCCCTCCGACTTTGCTGGCCATTGCAGCAGAAGGGTGGGGGTCCCTCCTTCATCCTTGTGCCCCCGATCTGATAATTGGTTGCAGGCTAGGAGAAGAGCAGGGGAGCCGGCCTGGTGCCCCCAGGGGCTTCTCTGGAAATCTGGCGGTGGGAGCACTTGAGTGGGATGTGCACTCAACCCTGACAAGTGTTGGCTGTTGAGAAAAGCAAAGCCCCCCACCCATGTGGCTTGGCCCAGCTACATGAATTAAAGGAGCCCCCCCCCTCCACTCCATCCGGAGAGCCTCCTCCAGGCTGGGCTGGAGTTTGCCCTGGGTATTTGATTTCATCATCCGCTTGCCAAGCAGGGCTCGGGGCTGGATTTTGGCACCTCTGGGAGTGGCTTCAATGGGAGAAGCAACCACAAAGTGCCTGCCTTTGCTGGCTTCTCCTGCAGCCCAACTCAGCGGATCCTGAACCGTTTGTTAGGCCTGGTTGGAAACAAACCAGCTCAGGCTCTCGTGTCCATAAAAGGGTTGCACAGGCCCCTGATGAGTCTTTTCGGTGGGAGGGGGGGTCTCTGCAAAGCCCACCTTCCATCCAGAACATTTGGAGTGCGTTTTCTCTGCCAGAGGGGATTTGATTTGCCAGTCTGCCCCTCTCCTCTGACACTGGTGCACCATTCCTCTCTGTTCCCTGCACCTGGCAGTGTGCTCAGGTGGGCCGCTGCTCTCCTGCTTGGGGCAAAAGGGGGACACAGAGGGAGGGGGCGGAAAGCTGGTTTGGCCTGTTGGTCTTGGGGTGAACCCGACCTCCCATCACCTTGCCTGGAGAGTGAAAGCACCCCGTGGCCGGAGGGCCCTGCCGGCCACTAAGCCTCCCCCAAGAGCCCCGGGACCCTCTGTTTACTGCTGCTGCTCCTGGCTGACAAGTACCTGCTCGGGGTCCGTTGGCCAGCTGGGTACGCCACCTGGCCCCAAGCCCAGCCAGGATCTTGGCTTGATCCCAGCGAGTTCTCTTGTCCCTGATTCTCCTGCCTGGGGATGTGTTTGATCCTTGAACTCTTCAGCGCCACATAGTCATAGCTCAGGAGTGAATTCCCTGTTTATAGCTACTGCTTATCTCCAGCAATAAACAACCTAGCCGGTATAAAAGGCCTCCAGCAGCTCCATGCAGCAAAGACCACGGCAGACACCCAAGTGGCTGGTAAGATGCGGGCACCTGCTGGGCTTGGCTTCATCCGGCTACTCTCTTTGCTGACCCACCTGCCCAATTCCTTCGCTGGCAAGAGGGTGGCAGAGAAGAAGGGCAAGGGGTGCTTGGTGTGGGGACGAGGAGCAGGGGCTGGGGATACTGCTCGGGGTCTCTTGGGGATGGCCAGGGCAGAAGGTGGCCCAGGCTGACCCTCTGGCAAGGGCTGGATCCTTGTCTGAGATGCTGTTTGGGCATTAAAAGCCACCCTGCACCCCTCCAACTCAGCCCAGTTTCCTTTGGGGCACTGCCTATGCCAGGAGATGGACCTGTGGGTCTGGGCAGGGTGGGGGGGGGGGCTTTCTCTTTCCCAACGGCTTTTCTCATTCCCAGGGTCAAACAGTTCAGGATGCAGAGCCTCAATCTTGTCCTCGTCCTCCTGCTCCTTACAGGTGAGTGTCTGGGCAGAGGAGCCATCAGGTGGGGTGGGATGGGTGTGGGGGACGAGGCTGCCCGGCTGATAGTGGCCAGGAGAGCAGTTGCTCCCGCTGGGGGCTCCAGGTGGAGGTGTAGCAAGTCCTCCGCCTGTGCTGAGCCCCCTCCGCCTTGCCCTGCAGGAGCCCAGGCCCGCTACTTCTGGCAGCACGATGACCCCCAGCAGACCCGCCTGGAACACCTGCAGGAGCTGGGCCAGGTGTACCTGGACTCGGCCAAGTCGGCAATCCAGCAAGCTGTGGTCCAGTTCGACTCCTCTGCCGTGGCCCAGGAGCTGCAGTGAGTAGTGTCTCGCATCTTGGGGTGGGAGTGGGGGTGGAGGCAGGCTGGGGGGTGGGTGGGGGGCAGCTGATTTTCTGGGAGGAGGCAGATGCGGTTGCTCTGGAGGGCTGCGAGCCTCCCCCACTCCCCAGCCATGTACTCAGTGGGCTGATTGGCAGAGCAGACGGCAGGAGAAGGCTGCTGGCGAGGGAGGGGTGGAGGGCAGAAAAGCCAGACCCAGCCGGACTGGGTCCCAGGGGAGGGGAGGAAGGTCCCGGGGCCCATCACCAACCTCCTCCGTTGTCCCTCGAGATGGATGAAGTCCCGGCTGGTGGGCCCAGGAGAGGATGATGGCAGTTTTGGAAGATACAAAGGCCTCTTGAATAGAAAACTCGAATGGAGAAGCCAAAAGGAACTGAAGAGGGAAAAGAAAAGACAATTGCAGAGGGGGCACCTGTTTGAGAGAGAAGCACAAGCTTCTCAGGAGAAGCACAAGCCACCGTGGGCTCTGTGTTCAGGATACCAACGCTGATTGGCAGCCACTCCAGCAGGCAGGCAGGCAGGCAGGCAGGGCGAGAGGGACGGAATGCGACACGGTTGTTGGAGGCCCTGCAGGTGGCCGATACCTGTCCATACCCCGGGCAAAAGGGAGCTTTAGAACAGCCATGGCAAGTTGAAGGGGGCTCCCTCTACGCCCCCTCTCTGTGGGAGGTGGGGGGCAGGCCTTTTGGGCAGTTTCACGCCCCCCCCAGCATCCTTGAGTGATTAAGGCAACCTGCGAGAGGCTGGTGGCATCTCCTGGGCTCCTCTTCAGTCCGGCATTGTGAAGGTTTTGCTCCTGCAAGAGAGCTGGTTGCCTGCTGGTCCTGGATCACACCAGGAGCTTGGGCTGAACAAGGATTAATACTCCAAATCAGTTGATTTTTTTCAGAGGTGGTTTGTATAGGCCTTGAATTTGATTCACCTTCCAAATACAATGTAGAAACTGAAATGTAGGTTAAGCACAAGGTGTGCCCGGCTCTGCTTGAACAGCAACCAAAGAGCAATTCATCTTTCTACAGAAAATCAACATATTTTTTAAAAAAGAATTGGAATGAGAAATACACCTCTCTGATTTAAAACTGAAACTAATTCACCAGACAATAGATTTTCAGCTCTGCTCCCTTCCTCTAAGAACATTTTAAAAGCAACGGAGGTTAATTTCCTAGCAATCACTATCACACATCGCCTTTTCTCTTTCAGAATGCCCTCTCTATTCATTTGAGGCACGTGCATGTCACTAAAACCAGGGGATTTTTAAAAAATTAAATTAATTTTAAATCTTTGGTGTTTTTGGTTAGGAGTTGTTGGTTTGATTCTGTTGTACCCTGGGGAGAATCTAGCGAGAGAGGTGGGAAAAAATGATAGGTAGGTGATCTCATCCTAGTGGACCCCCAGAAGTCTGAGCCAGCCATGTGCTGCAGCTACCAAAAAGGCCGATGCGGTTCTCAGCTGCATCAACAGAGGGACAGCATCAAGATTACAAGAAGTGAAAGTACAGCTTTGTACCACACCAATAAGACTAGGAATTGTGCGTCCAGTTCTGGCCACCATGATAGAAAAAAAGATGCAGAGGCCCCAGAAAGAATGCAGAGAAGAGCAACAAAGCTCAAAAGGGTTCAGAGACTAAATTGTGTGAAGAGTTGAGGGAGCTGCGTATGTCTCACTTACAGAACAGGAAGATGGGGGGGGGGCATGATAACTGTCTCCCAGAACTTGAACTTGGGGTTGGACTAGAAGACTGCTGAGGCCCGTTCCAGTCCTGGATTCTATGTTTTATTGGTTATAATGTCATTTTCTTTAGCCAGAACAACTTCCCGCCCTGTCATCCCACAAAATAAGTATTTTGATTTTTTGGAACCATTGTTTTTCAAAATGCTCTGGGCATTGTGGGGGCAGCTTCTGACTCAATCTCCTGCTCTGTTGCAGAGTGAACTTAGGGCAGAAGCTGGAAGCCTTAACAATTGTGCTGCGGGAGATCAAGGAGCAGATAACCCCTGAGCTGCAAGAAGTGCGAACCGAACTGCAGGCAGCCTGGCAGAAGCTGAAGAATGAGGTGACCAAGGACGTGCAGGAAATCGGAACCCAGATCCAGCCCTTGCTGCGCAGGCTCCGGGAGAACGTGCAGCATGACGCCTCCGCCTACTTCGAGCAGCTGAGAACCATCTCCCAGGACATTAACCAGGTGGCCCAAGAGAAGCTGAGGCCGGTGGCCGAAGGTTTCCGGGACAAGGTGCGAAGCCATGTGGATGAGTTCCGCAAGGACGCCGCTCCCTACGCCAAGAAGCTGGAGCAGCTGATCCAGGAGAAGGCCAAGACGCTGGAGGAGAGCGCCCTGACTGAGCTCACCGAGTTGCAGACCGAGCTGCAGCAGCAACTGAGCGAAGTGCGGGAGAAATACGGGCCCCTCTGGGAAAAGGCCCGGGAGGAGTTGCTTACCCTGCTGGGCACCGCCAAGTCCTTGTTTGTGACCACCGGAGGTTCGGAACAGGAGGTGCAGCAGCAGAGCTCCTAGAGGCCCCGCATGGATGCCCCCCAATCACCATTGCCTTCCCCCCCCTCCCCCGCAAGGGTCCCAGTGACCCATCCTAGTGTCTGAGGAGGCTGGCAGTTCTTTTGTAAGGCAGCAGAAGGCCGGAACCCGCCCCTACCCCAATCTGGCTGCCAGTCTCACGTCCCCTCCCTAGACTTTTTTCTCCTCTTCTTCTTTTGTGCCAAATAATAATAATAAAAAAACCCTGTGATATGCAAATGATCTCTGTGTCCACTTGCATGATGGGGGGGACCTGAGCGGTGAGAGACTCGGGGTTCAGCTCCTCCAAAACTCCTCCATGTCTCTTTGGCAGCTGGGAGGAGATGGGAAGGAAGCTTCCTCCCATACATTTAGTCCAATGGAGCTTGGGGGTGGGGGTGCTCCTCAGGCTTGAAAGGGGGATGCTTGGGGCACAGGGGGTGTGTCTCCCCAGGAAGATGGCATTTCCCCACAGGCCAGTCCATGAATGGGGTTCGGGTGCGAATGCCTGCTAATGTCAGGAAAAAGCAGAGGCTCTGGAATGCAATCATTTTGGGGTTGGCAGGACCCACGAGAGGTTTTTGGGCCAGAGCCAAAGTGCCTGAAGGCAGCATGTGGGGGTCCCCCAGAACCATGCTTCCCCCTGACGCCCAGGCCAGGTTTGTGTCTTATTGGCCCCCAGGGACCCTAGGCTGGGGCTTCCCTACTTTCCTCTCCACAAGATGGGCACTGGCCCGGGCTGAGCAGGGGCATATTATGGAACACACCTCAGCTCTTGTGACTATTATCTGTGGACGAGGAGGAGCCATGGAAGCCCACTGCCCCTCACGCCCCTCTGAAATCTCTGTGTGTATGTGTGTGTGTGTGCCCCCGTCCATTCGGCGCACAGGAAGAAGGCCAAACATGCAACGTTCTGCTATTTTTAATGAGGAAAATTCCACACTAGGGGAGCCAGAAAGCGGGGGATGGGGGGAGGGAAGATCTGAGGGTCCCCAGAGGATCAGGAGTAGGGAGAGCTGCACCTGGTCCTGAGGACGGCTAGGGTGGCCGCTGCTCCTTGGGCTCCTGGGTGTGGAATGGCACTCCAGACTCAGGCTGGATTTCTCTCCAGCAGGGTTGAAACTCGAATCTTTATTTGTTGAAACGCGTTCCGGGCATGTTCAAGGCCGGCCTCTGCCAATTCCCTGGAGAGAGTTAAGGAGGGGTGAGAAGGGGAGGAAAGGGAGGTCAGGGAACAGATCCCACCCCCCTGAGAGGCCCTGTTGGGCTGGGAGGCCGTAGCTGGAGCCGCACTGAGCCCAAAGGGCATCTCTGCGCCTCTGAAGATTCAAGGTGCAGAAGCAGAATTTACAGGGTCAGCCAGCCGATTGTCCTTGCTAGCCAAAGCAAGGCTTTGTGCAAAACCAGAGTCCGGCCACAGTCTTGACCAATTAGGAGGCAGCCTGGAGAGGCGCCCCGGTTCTCTGGAAGCCGGACAAGCAACGTGATCCACAACTGGCTCTGAAGCTGCCAGCTCTGCTCTCCTGGGAGTTCATGCCCTGCTACCCTGGCGGAACAGAGGCAGTGGACAGCCCTTCCCATCTCCCCCCACCTCTTGCTCCACATCACTCACAGGAGGATCAGCCCCCAAGGGCTGTGTGGCGCCTGGGTTCTCCTCCCCACCCTCAAAATGCCAGAGACTCCAAAACCTACCTCGCTTGTTGGTACATGGTCGATTCTTGCAAAGTGGCGATGTGCTCTTGCGCCTTCTGGACCAAGCCCTGGAAACGTGTCCTCAGCGTCTCCTGGCCATCCTCAGCTCCTGGGAACCAAGGGGGGGAAGCCTGAGGGATGGGGGAGCTCTCGCCAGGGAGAGGCAGGGAAAGAGGCAGGCAAGAGAAGAGCGCATCTCCCGTTCTCTGAGTGCCCTGTGGCCCCACTGCCAGGGCCCCAGCTCAGCTCCCTCGCCCTCGGCACCCTCTTACGTGCAAAGGTGGCCAGCAGCGCCAGCAGCGCCAGCAGCAGCAAGAGCGGGATTCGCATCTTCCCTGGGTGGGTCCTGTGCTGAGAAATGGGGTCCTCACTGGCCTGGAAGGGAAGGGCGCTGCTTTTAGTGGAAGGGAGGGTCGGGACGGCTCTTGGGCCCTTGGCTCCAGGGCAGTCATCTTTCGAAAGAAGGGGCAAGAAGGGGAAGGAAACCAGGCAGGGTCAGGGCTGGCAGCGAGGGGCACAGCCGGCGCGAGGGGGGTGGGGGCAGGCTCGGTTCCTCCAGGGCTTAGACAGGGGAGGTCCCAGAGCCCCCCCTCCCCCATGGCAGTCGGAAAGCCTTCTGCCAACGCCTAGAGGCCCCCTTGCTGGTGCCGGCGTTGCCACAATGGATGGGCGAGGCTCCTATCCCACCTTTTCTCCAGGATCTGAAAGTGAGGTTTGCCCTTGCAACTCGAAACAGCAGCCCTGCGAGGTAGGCTGAGAGAGCGAGAGCGAGACGGGCTGAGACCCCCCAGGGCAGAAGCGACGGCGGTTCTCCCCGGGCTGCCGCCTGCCCGCCCGCCCGCCCCGCGGGACCCGCCTCGCGGGACCCGCCTGGGATGTACGGAGAGCGCAGTTCTTACCTTCTGGCTGGGCTTGAGAGGAGCTGTCCGGACTGCCGAAGGGGCGGCCGCAGCTCCTCCTTTATACCCCTCCTACCCCCGGCTGCCCCCCCCCCGGGGCTGCCAGGTCAAAGTTCCGGCGGGGGGGGGGGCTTTGGGGAGGGGCCGGGCCAGGGCAGGGGGGCTTCCGTCCCTCCGGCCCCCATTTGCTGGGCTTGCCCTGCGGTCGCCTCTGCTGGGGTTGAGAAATTTGCCCGCCGGTCCGTCGGTCTGTCAGTGCCTCTCAGCGCCTCGGCCTGGCCCGGGGTGGACATGGCCTCGCTCCCTGCCACCTTCTCCTCTTTGCTGGACATGGAAACCCAGCTGGACTGGCCAGGGAAATGTAACACCAACGAGGGCCGCTGTGAAACAAATACAGAACCACTGGAATGGGGACCCCTTCCCATCTCTGCCTCAGTGGGGCTGGGTCCCCCCCCCCAGCTGTTCCCTGTTCCTTCCAGGGCTAGTGCTAGTTTTCTGGGGGTCTCCTTCCCAAGGGATGCCAAGGTGTGTGTGTGTGTGGGGGGGGGAGGTGCTGGTGTCCAAGTGTGGGGCCTTACAACCTAGACACCACTTAGCTGACCATCTTGTCTACTATCTCCTGATTTGGGGGCTTCAGAGTCAGTTGGCAGTCTGTGGAGAGGGTCCCATGGCTTCTTTGGAGTCTTTCTTGGGAAGTGTGTGTGTGTGTGTGTGTGTGTGTGTGTGTGTGTGTGAGTAAATCTGTCCCTCCCCCCAAAAGGCCTTAAATTGGGTAGCTGGGAAATCTCTGTGCTTGCTGGGACCAGGCTGGCCTATTTCTGTGCTAGCTGTTCTTTTGGGGAGACTTTGGAAATCAGGGTGCAAAAACAAGGGAGGCTAGCAGAATTCTCTGGGAAGACTGTCATTTTTTTGGAGGGGGGTCAGGGGGCTTGGCCCAGATTGAGGGGGCTGTCAGTGCAAAGTCAGGATCCCTGCGTGGGACAGCTTCCCAAAGCAAGCCAGAGGGTCCGGCTCTTTTCTCTTTTTCCGGCCTCAGGTCTTTGGTGATGAGGGCAGCCCTGGCTCCTGGCCAAGGTTGTGTTGGAGGCTGTTTCTTTCCACAGGCTCTTTGGGGCTCCCGCACAATCCAGCACACTCGGGCAACCTATGACTTCTCAGCACCAACGGGGATCATCTTTGAACCCTGCGGGGTGTTGTTGGCTCCTCCTGCCCCTTCATCCTGCACAACAGCCCTGCCTCGCCTTGGACTGTGACCCCCAGATATCACAGCCAGGCCAGCCAGGGGTCAGTTAAACAAACTAGCTTATTTCTACACCAGGAGAAGCCTTCAAATCCACATAGCATGCATCTCTGTGCTGCCTGTTCCAGTCAAGGGATGGGGGGAGGCACCCTGCACATGCTCAGAGGCAAGAGCAGGGAGGCACCTTCGGTCTCTAAACCCGATCTCTGTCCCCTGTTTCATGAAGCACCCACTCGAGCGGCCCCCTTAGTCTGCTTTGTCAGACAAATGCAATACTGTGATACTTCTTGACCCAGGTGCCACGATGCCCAGGGCCTTCCCCAGGGTAGCCAAAACTTGAACTGCAGAAGAGTAGTGTGGCTGAGAGATGGAGGGTCCAAGTGGGTGGGCGGGGGAGGCTCCGTGCTTTTGGAACTGCTGTTGGCATCATGGTTGTGGGCCTGGCATGGAGAGCCTGGCTGGAAGCTGCCAAAGAGAGATCTCCATCTTGGCAAAGCCAGGCAGGAACTGGTGGGAGGAGGCATCTGGGAGGGTCTTGGAAGCATTTCAGTGCCTGCGTGGGCTCTTCTGCTTTCATCCCGACCTGGACCTGGAGAGCCAAGGGATTATTTGCCCACCCAGAGCTTTTCCATGTTCCATCAGCAGCGCCATTTGGCTGGCAGGATTGCAAAGTGAAGCTTTTAACCTACTGAAAATGGACATTGTCTCTGGCCTCTGGAGGGAGGAAGCCTTTGGGGCCTCCCTCTCTTGGCAAGGCAGGAGCCTTGGAATTTCTCCACCCCCTCTGGTTACCTGCTGGCCAGAGCCCCCCAATGAATTTGTGGTTCTCTGGATTCTGCTCCTTTCCTCTCCCATGGAAGGTGACAAGGCAAAGGGGTGGGTTAGGGGCACTAGAATAGACTTGACTTGACTAGACTAGACTAGAATAGAATTTTTTATTGGCCAAGTGTGATTGGACACACAAGGAATTTTCTTAGGTGTAGATGCTCTCAGTGTACATAAGGAGAATAAAATACATTCATCAAGATTAAAAGATACAACACTTAGTGAGAGTCAAGATTACTAATAAGCTATCAATTTGTACTAGGAAACAAATAAAAACAATATAATTGAAAATTACAAGCAACGTGGTTATATAATAAGTGGGAAGAGATAGATACTAGTAAGGAAGAGAAGAATAATAGTAATATAATCTTGGTAAATTATTTGACTGTTGTGGGAATTAGTTGTTAAGCAGAGGGATGGCATTCAGGAAAAAACTGTCCGTG
>JAHWGE010303437.1:0-10482 GCA_019457695.2 Chrysopelea ornata
ATTTTAAAATAAAAACATGGCAAAATAGTTTCTCTTCTGTGAAACAACCCTTGCTCCACAATGCCATCCTATTTTGTATTCATATTGGCACGTGGGCATTATCAACAGGCAGTGCTTCGATCGCACCATCATGGAAAATTTGACTTTTTTGGGGAACATATTCTGCAGGCAACTGTCCATGACAGCTGGACAGCAAATGAAAAAGGACGGTTGGAAGCAGATTCATGTTTCTGAATTACAAATTTGGAGATAGCTGCAAAGATTGTAAGAAAAGCTAATTAGTTCCAGGCTCAGCAAAGGCAAAGAAAGTGGATTAACAAACCAAGATTTACTTAATTTGGGCTTGAGGTGCGGATGAGTGAGGATGGATTAAAAACAAAATAACGATCGGGGGTGGGGGGGAAGGTTGAGGGAAGCCATCCTTCGACGCTATAGGGCACTGCACGTCAGAACATCTAGACACAAGTTTTTTACCTCCATGCCATCACTCTGCTAAACAATTAATACCCACAACACTGTCAAACTATCTAGAAAGGCAGTATTACTATCATTATTCTCATCTTCCCTATTACCTGTCTCCTTATCTTATGACTATAACTTTGTTGCTTGTATCTTACAATTTACATTGGTTACTTAGTATCCTAGTATGATTTCTGTTGATTGCTTATTGAGTATCCACAACTACCACTGAGTGTTGTATCTAATGTTTTACGATGAATGTATTTTTACTATAATAGCAATAGTGCTTAGTTATATACCGCTTCACAGAGCTTTACAGCCCTGTTAAAGCGGTTTACAGAGTCAGTCTGTTGCCCCCAACCATCTGGGTTCTCATTTTACCAGCCTCGGAAGGATGGAAGGTTGATTCAACTTTGAGCCGGTCAGGATCGAACTGCTTGCAGTGTGCAGAGTTAGCCTGCAATACTGCATTTTAACCATTAGGAAGGAAGGAAGGAAGAGCACTTAGATTTATATCCTACTTCACAATTCTTTACAGCCCTTTTTAAGCAGTTTACAGTCAGCCTCTTGCCCCCAGCAATCTAGGTCCTCATTTTACCGACCTCAGAAGGACGAAAGGCTGAGTCAAACTGATCTATCACTATTGTTGTATGTTCGCTGACAGCTTACGTACCAGAGACAAATTCCTTGTGTGTCTAATCACACTTAGCCAATAAAGAATTCCAATTCTAATAATTCTTAAGACAACGGATAAAGTGGATCAAGGAGATCCCAGGACTGTTTCTGAAGATGGAGAAGACAGAATGAAATGAAAAGCATTTGCCCATACAAAAGCAGGCTTCATGCCCACCTGTAAGAATAATACAGGTAGTCCTCGACTTACGACCACCACGGAGGCCAGAATTTATGTTGCTAAGTGAGACCATTTTTAAACAGGTTTGGTCCCATTTTACAACTTTTTTGCCACTTTCATTAAGCGAATCACCTCAGGTGTTCAATTAGTAACACGCTCGTTAAGGGAATCTGGTTTCCCCATTGACTTGGCTTGTCAGGTCACAAAAGGGGATCACATGACCCCAGGATACTGCAACCGTCATAAATGCGAGTCAATTGCCATGATTTGGAATGTAAATCATGTGTCCATGGCGATGCTGCAACGGTCGTTAAGTGTAAAACACGGTCAGTCACTTTTTTCAGTGCCCTTGTTAACCTTGATCAGAAAGCGAACTGACATAAATCGACAGTTCAAACGATATTTATCGTTTGAACGCTTTGTGTATAATGGCATCTCCGATCTAGCTTGTCAGGGAGACCAATTTCTGAGGTAAACAGGGAAGATTCAAAAAGCCGAGCGCCGATTGGGTAAGAGACGCGCCGATCAGTTCGAAAGGCGGGCTTAGCAAGGGCGGACGCCGCCGCCGATTGGCTAACAGCGGTTTGAGCGGGAAAGGGGCGGCTGAAGCGAAGCCGGAAGAAGGGGCGAGGGCGCGTGTGCCGCGCACGCGCCGTCATGGCAGGCAGCGACTGGGACCGGCGGGCTCTGCCCGTGTGCATCGGGGCGGTGTTGGCGACCGCGCTGGTTGCGGAGGTGCTGGTGGTGCTGCTGCGATTCGGAGAGCCTTTCCCGCTCTGGCCCATCGCCTCGCTGCTTTTCCTACTGACGAGCGCGCTAGAGAGCGCCCGCCGCTTCATCATGGCTTCGCCCAGCACGCGCGGCGTCATGCTGGCGGGGGCGGGGCAAGGATGGGAGTGAGTGGGCGTGGTTAACGACGCGGCGGGGACCAATGGGAAAGCGGTCGTGCGTCGAGGGCGGGGCTTCGAAAAGTGGCGGGAAAAAAAGACCCCCCTCTGGGAGGAGGAAGACTTCAATAATGAGGGAATTAGATCTCCGAGAGGAAAATGGAGTTTCTTTTGGGGGGAAACTAGGATCTCTGCACGTGCTCAGGAACACGCTGTTTCTCTACTGGGCTTCTTTTTTTCGAAATTTCAGGAAAAAAAGGGAAAAATTTGGGAGAATATCAAGCCTTTCCCAATGTGGAAGAGGAGCTTTAAAACAAATGATTCAACCTTTTAAGGTTGTTGAACTTTAAGCCCTCATGGTTCCTAGGTTTATGAAGTCCGTGTCTCAAGGAGGCAGCCAGCTGTGGATTGACTAAAAGTGTGAAGGAAAGAAGGAGGCATCACTTTCTCTCAGTCCAATCCACCTCACAAGGTTGTTGTGGGGAAAATAGCAGGAAGGAGGAGTATTAAGTAGATTTGCCTCTTCGAGTTACTTATATAAAGTAATAAAGGGCAGGATAAAAATCAAATAATTTGTCAGGCATCATGTTGTATTTGTGGACTGCAAATTTCAGACAGACCACTAGAGGGCACCAAAGAGACGTGGGCTATTCTTTGCTGCCCTCTAGTGACTGCCTCATGTATGTATTTTATCTGTTAAATGTGTTTGCTGCAAGATGACTCCGGGTGGCTTACAATATATAAAAGCAACAGAATCATAAAATATTTCCAATAAAAATACAAATTATAATTAGAAGGTTGGAAACAAGGGGCAGGATGTGTGGGATCTCCTATTGGTCTACCAACCACATCCATTTTTTTTCAAGAAGGATTGGAATTCCAAAGGAAAACAAATGTACTTCCCTGGCCTGAACCAATGAGGCTTTATTGGCTTATTTATTTATATCAGTGGTGGGTTGCTCCCAGTTCCGTCCGGTTCCATAGAACCGGTAGTAAAACCGGCGGGAAGCTCCGCCGACCCACCACGACGTCACCCAATGCATGGGTGATCTGTGCATGCGCAGAAACACACGCTCCCATTGCGAACCGGTAGTAAAGGTAAGTAGAACTCACTCCTGATTTATATCCTACCTTTATTTTTTTTATAAACAACTCAAGAAGATAAATATATTTAATGCTCCTCCTTCCAATTTTCCCCACATCAAGAATTCTGTAAGGTGGTTGGGCTGAGAGACCGAGAGAAAGTCACCCAGCAGGCTCTAATTCCTTATGTGGAACTAGAACTCATCCTCTCCTGGTGATTGGCCCAAAGTCATTCACCTAGCTTTCGTGCCCAAGGCGGGACTAGAACTCACTATCTCCTAGTTATTGGCCAGGAGACAGTCACTCAAACAGCTTTCACGTTTAAGGTGGTAATAGAACTAGAATTCAGTCTAAAGTGGGACTAGAACTCACTGCCTCCTGGTGGTTGGCCAGCCAGCTTTCATGCCTAAGGCAGGACTAGAACTCACTGTCTCCTGGTGATTGGTACAAGGCACCCAGTCAGCACCATCTAATCTTCCATCTTCTCCTAACGCTCATTCTTTTGTCTCCTTCCAGTTACTGCTACGCCTGCCAGACTCACGTGCCGCCCCGCTGCAGCCACTGCTTTACCTGCAACGTTTGCGTCCTGCGACGAGATCACCATTGCCTGCTGCTCGGCCAGTGTTTGGGCTATCAGAACTACCGTTATTTCCTCTGCCTGCTGCTATACGGGTCGGTCGCCTTGCTGTACGGCGGCTTGCTCAATGCTAACGTGGTTTGGATGCTGCTGGAAGAAGGCGGCCTTGCCCACACCATCCTCCTGCTGATGCTGCCTTGGCTGATGCTCCTGATGGGTAAGAACGAGCGAGAACTTTTATTCATTCATTCATTCATTTCAAAGAAGAAGGTAGACGTTTTTCGGTACCTGGATCCCACCTCCAAGGCAACAGCGACATCAATGGTGAGGTGCAAGCAAGGATGAATGCAGCCTGGATGCGTTGGCAAGAACTCACCAGTATGTTATGTGACAGACGAATGTCAACCTGTCTTAAATCTAAGATTTACAAGACAACCATCTGCCCTGTTGCACTGTATGGCACTGAATGCTGGGCAGCAACAACAGAGACCGAAAGCTGTCTCCATGCCATGGAAATACGAATGCTCTCTTCGATATTGGGCATCTCCCTTCTTGACCACATCACAAATGACACCATTGGACAACATTTTGGTGTGGCACCAACTATAGAGAAGATGAGAGAAAGCCAGCTGTGCTGATATGGACATATCCAGTGTGCAGCACCTTCCACCATTGCCAAGACTGCCTACCAACTGGAAGTCAATGGCTGGCGATCTCGCGGGCGTCCAAAACAGAGATGGCAAGACACCATCAACAAAGACATGCCAGCTGCAGGCCTGCGCTCTGGAGATGCAGCTGACCGTGCAAAGTGATGTTCAGTTATCCAAAAAGCAGATCCTGCACTTGCAGGAATACACTAGAAAGAAGATTTATTCATTTATTTAACTTATATGCCACCCATCTAGCCGGGAACTTGATTTTGGGCGATTACCAATACAGATGGTCCTTGACTTAACCCCCATTCATTTAGTGACCGTTCAAAGTTAACAAAGGCACTGATAAAACTTACATGACTGTTTTTCACATTTATAACCTTGGCAGCATCCCCCGTGGTCACATGTTCAGAATTTGGACCCTTGGCAATTGGCATGTGTTTGTGACGGTTGCAGTGCCCTGGGTTCATGTCATCACCTTTTGTGACCTTCTAACAAGCAAAGTCAATGGGGAAGCTAGATTCCCTTAACCGTGTTTCTTAACAACAGCAGTGAGTCATTGAACAGCTGTGGAGAGAAAGGTGGTAAATTGAGGCAAAGCTCACTTAATAACTGTCTCACTTAGCAACATAAATTTTGGGCTCAATTGTGCTCATAAATCGAGGATTACCTGTAAAGCATTAGAACAATAATTTACAAAGAAAAGATGGGTAGGAAGGGAAAAAGACGCACATGAGGGCAGGTGGAGTCTTGTCTTAATCATGGCTGCCTGGGGAATTCTGGGAGTTGAAGTCCACAAGTCTTAAAGTTGCCAGAGTTGGAAACGTCTGCTCTAGATGAAGCAGCTATAATTACGCCTCACCTTCCTTCTCTTGCAGGGCAAGTCAGCTTCGTGACCTTTGTCTACGCTTTTGTGACCGACATCTGTGTTGTGGGTTTCTTGTTCTGCATCAGTTTCCTGCTGTTCCACAGCTTGCTGGCCCTGCGCGGACAGACCACCAAAGAATGGTTCGAAGGAAATTGCCAGTACCACTTGGGCTGGCGAAACAACCTTCGACAAATCCTGGGAAACCACTGGCTGCTGGCCTTCCTCACGCCTTTCGTCACTTCCCGTTTGCCAGGAGATGGAATCACGTTCCAAACCAGCTCTCTGAAAACAGAAGTGCTCTCCAGATCACCCAGCAACTAAAGGTGTGTTTCTGGAATTCTAAACAACTAGGAAGTGTGTGGGGATCAAAAAAAAAACCACATTGATCTGGTTTGTTAAAACAATAAGAGCAGAGTCACCCTGCAGCGAGATGGACGGCAAACAAATTTAATAATAAATAAATTATAATTTGTAGGCAGTATATTCAGGTATTCCTTATCTTAAAACCATTTATTTAGGTACCGTTCTAAGTTACACTTCAGAAAAACTGACTTATGACCGTTTTTCACATTCAGTTGCAGCATCCCCTTTGTCATGTGATCAAAATTCAGATGCTTGGCAACTGATTCCTACTGATGACAGTTGCAGTGTCCCAGGTCATGTGATCACCTTTTGTGATCTTCTGACAAACAGAGTCTATGGGGAAGCCAGATTCACTAACAACCGTGTTATGTGGTGGTGCTATTGTTAAAATGCAGTATTGCAAGCTAATTCTGCTGGCTGCTAGCAGTTCAACAGTTCGAGTCTAATTGGCTCAGGGTTTACTTAGCCTTCCATCCTTCTGAGGTCAGTAAAATGAGGACCCAGATTTTTGGGGGGCAAGATGCTAACTGTAAAATGTTTAGAGAGAGCTGTAAAGCACTGAAGGATATATAAGTCTAAGACAGTGCTATTGCTAACTAACTTAATAGCTGCAATGATTCATTTAAGAACTACGACAAGAAAGGTCAAAAAATGGAGGGGGAGGAATCATTTAAAAGCTGTCTTGCTTAGCAACATAAATTTTGGCCTCAATTGCAGTAGTAATTTAAGGACTGCTTGTAGTATTATAGTACTATATAGATATTATACATTATAGATCTGCAGAACATTTTTAAATGTTGAATTCATCACGTTATTAGTATCTCGACTTACAACCAAAATCGGAACTGGAATTTACATTGCTAAGCAAGATGGTCGTTAAGTGAGTTGCACGTGTGACCACAGTTGTAAAAACATGCTCCTGAATTTTAATCACATGACCCAGGGGATGCGGTGATGGTCATCGTCGTACGTCGTGTTTTTCACTGCCGTCGTAACTTCGAATGGTCAACAGGTTTTAAGTCAAGGACTATCTGTCTGTGGGTTCAAGGTTGCTGACGATGGATTTTCTCTCTTCTAGGATTTCCCCATCTGTAATCATGAGGAAAATGGAGTTGTTCTCAACGAATGGCTCTCTTCGTTCAAAAGCAGACAACTTGGGTGAAAATTCTGAAGGTTTTGTCTTACATCGTTGAAAGCTTAAAACAGTTTGATCTCAGAATGGTGGTGACCAATTGTTTCCCCCCACGCTCTCCTCGGGAGCAGGGCTTGTCGTGCTTTCGTTTCAGTGATCTGGAAAGAAGGAAATTGCTAACGGGGGGGCAAGAGACGGAGTCACTCATGCTCGGCTAAACTGGTCTAATGCAATGGTTAATACGGAACCATCTTTCTCCTGGTCTAAAGTATATTATATATGTGTCTGTGTATTTTTTTTCCTCCCCCTTATATCCACTGCTCTCAAAATTTGCACACCCCTTCTTCTCCCAGCTTGGGAAAAATGTGATGCTAAAACCAAAAGTAAAACACTGCCTAGAAATGGATTCAAGGACCAAAATAGTTTATAATGCTTTGCATCTCGGTTGTTTTCTCCCTTTGCAACAATTGTGAGGCTGGTTTTTTTGTTTGTTTGTTTTATCCTGAGCGATCATGAAGAAGTCAACAAACCTTACGTTGCAAAATATTAGGGCAGTGTTTCTCAACCATGGCGACTTTAAGACAAATGGACTTCTCCCAGAATTCCCCAGCCAGCTATGCTTTAAGAGGGGATGGGTTTCAAGTTCCAAAGTTAAATCAGGCTGGAATTCTGGGAGTTGAAGTACACCCCATCTTTAAATTTCCAAGGTTGGGAGATACTGTGTCAGGGAGATGGTTAACAATTTTTACCCCTTGCCATTCTGCCTGTTCCTTCCCCACATTTGGCACTGTTCCACCCAATATTGTCCACCCAAATGTCTCCCTTCTTTCATATCCAAAATGACCAATCCCCATAGACATGGTTTGCACTGTAAGAGACCCACAAAACGTGGGCATGGGGGAACCCAATATTTACTGTATTCTATTTTTTTTTCTTTTCTTTTTGTTAGAGTTTATCCACTTTGTTCTATGATTGTTGCATTTAATGTAATGCTTTAATGTTTTTATGCTGTAAGCCAGCCAGAGTTGTTGGATACAAGATGGGAGGCAAACACATTTCCTAAAGAAAGAAAGAAAGCATTTATTCAGTGGCTTTTTATATTTAACTGAGCACTGATTGCACTGTAAGCTTTTCAACCCAAAAAATAAACTTTTCCCATTTCTTCAAGTCAGGTGTACAGACTATTATCAGTGCAGTTAGTTTGAATGTCAAGATAATGTGGTAGCCCTTGGTGAATAATCTTGAGACGCTCATAAGCAGCACTGTTTCCCAGATGTCTGCCTCTCTTAGTAACTTTGAATTATGTTGGCTTGGATAAATGATTACAATTATATTTTTCAAGAACTTTACAGGGAAGTGTGGGGCAAATGGCTATTTTTCTGTTTAAACGTTTCATGTAACTTCTTGAGAAGAGATAAATAAAATGAAAAAAAAATTAAGTGGTGATGTCAGCCTTTTGTGATCTCTTTCTGTTGTTGTTTTAAGTGGCATTGTAGTTGGTTGATCAGAGCAGAGGTTCCCAACTCCCGTGCCAGTACCATACCAGTCCATGGCCTGTTAGGAACTGGCCTGCACAATTGGAAATAAGTGGCGGGCAAAACTGAAACCATCCCCTCCAGGTCCATGGGAAAATCGTCCTCCACAAAAACGGTCATTGGTGCGAAAAAGCTTAGGGACTGCTGGGTTGGAGGTCTCAAATTTGCTGCCTGTAAGCCATATTATCTCTTTGTATATTTTTTCCACGTTTTAATGCCTTTGTCCATGCTGATTTTGAAAATAAATTGCCTATCAACTCAGAACCGAAAGCAAACATTAGTATTCTGGTTCGTGGAAAATGATGCAAGCTATGTGCCCAAATTTTAACTCATCTTTCTTTTCTCAATGTCCACCTTTCATAATGATGACCATCGTTAGACTGCAGAAATTGCGAGGGCAACGTAGAATTTTCTGTATCTGAGACCTACGCTTGGTTTAGATTTTTGCAACCCAGATAATAGCAGACCTAGGTTAGATGTGAATAAGACTGTTTTGTTTAGATCTGACTAAAAGACAAGTTTGTTGGGGGTTTTTTTTTGGTTTTGTTTGTAGTTTAGAGGGGCTCTGTTTACTGATGAGAGCAGTGTTTCTCTACTTCACCAATTTAAATCTGGGTGGATGCCAACTCCCATGTCAGCTGGGGAATTCTGGGAGTTGAAGTCCACACAGGTTTAAATTAACCCCGGTAACACTGGATTAGAGAAAGACATATCACTTAAAGTATGCCAAATATCCCACGGAGCTAAAACTTCTGTTTGAATCTCCTTTGGCTTCAGCTTCTAGGAAGGAACTGTTGAAACACATCGTAGAAATAATCACCGATATATTTCTTTTCAGGGGCTGAGTTCAACCCTGTGACACAGACTTGAGGTACGAGGCCCAGCTAGACTTCCAATCTTAGCAGCGATGTTTCCATGCCAACGTCCAGCCTGCCCTGTGTCTTGCCTTGATTCCAGAACCCTCCGCTTTGGCTGGCCTTGTTCTGAAAGAGGACCAGTTGCTTCGGTAACCAGTGAGTAGCCAGGACTCTTCCATGTTGTCGTGGGCACCATGTTGAACCCTCATCGCCAGTCTGTGCTGACCAATGCCTGTATCAAGCCCTCGGTGGATCCCATCACCCGGACCCCCGGCACCATCTATGAACCAAAGGGGCAGGTTCGACTTTTGGGCCTGCTTTCAGAGAATACCTCGTCGCGGCAGGTAGCTTGGGGTGGCCTGGCACCACTGTCATGGGTTATGGGTTCATTCACTGCAGAAAACTCTTAATTCGTCTTAACTAACCAGTTGGAAGAGAAGAGCAAGCAGAGACGGAGCGGGTGGTGGTGGTGGAGTAAAGCAAGTCATCAGCCTAGAATTGTTACGTTCCCATAAACAGTCTAAACCCAGGTCCTCTTAAATTCCATTGATCCTTACCTAGTGCCACTTTAATACTAACAATTGTTGACTAGATTCTTGGCTTAAGCAATACATTTTAATTGAAACTTTACCTACGGCCCTGGTTTTTCACGCCTGAGACTAGCAACGGAAGGATCTACCCAGTGCATTAAGCTTTGATGAGGGCAAAGAATAGCCAGAGCATCCATCAGAGCCGTGATGGCACGTCTGCTACAGGTGGCACGCAGAGCCATTTCTTTGGGCACGTGAGCTGTCACCCTAGATCAGCTCCACCGCACGTGTGTGCGCGCCTCCTGCCGACCACCTGAGTTTTGGGTCTCTGCTGCGCATGCGGGAGATGCACGAGCATGCCCATGCTGCCCTGCTCCTCCCAGGAGTCTCCATGCAGCCCATTTTGAATGCCAGATAAGTACAGGGCTCGTGCAGAGGCTTTGGGAGGGTGAAAAATGGACCTACCGGAAGTCCGGAAACAGGCCATTTCTGACCTCTGGAGGTTTCAGGGAGGCCTGCTAGGCCCAAAACAGGCGGAGGGGTTCATGCACGCCTATGCAGGGGGGCAGGGCGTGCTTGGGGGGCATTGCATTATGGATGTGGCTTTTGGCACTCGAGGGAAAAAAATATTTGCCATCACTGCATTTTTATTTATTTATTTTTATTTTTTGAATTTATACCCCGC
>JAHWGE010306681.1:0-11262 GCA_019457695.2 Chrysopelea ornata
CCATGGGCAGTCCTATTGTAACTGATAACACTTCTGCCCAAAAAAGCTAGTGCCACAAATCTTCCACAGCTCTTTTAGCATCTGGCAGTCTTCTTGGATTATTTCCCCAAGATCTCATGACATTTGCACTAAGCATGTGATACCAGAAGCCATTCTAAACATTCAACAAACAGGACAAAGTATCCTCTTAGGGTGCAAGCCAATGAAGGGAAGACCTAGTTCATCTCCACACTTCAACAAAATTGTCAATAAGGAATAGAACACTGATTCTCAGGTGCAAAGTGTATCTCTTCATTGGCAAAATACTTACTTTCTCTTCTCTGGAGATGGTTTCTTCTTCAGGGGGCCCTTCATCACTGACTGGAGTCCTGTTTTAGGCAGTGGCGTGGAGGAGGACGAAGATGATGAAGAGGAGGAAGAGGAGGAAGAGGAAGAGGCTGAAGAAGAGGAGGACGAAGAAGAAGAAGAGCTGCTGCTTGTACTGCTTGAGCTTTGAGAACGGCACTTACGTTTGCCCATTTCTAGAGGTTGCTCATCATTTTTAGTCTCTTTCAGCACTGGGCTTGGTGGCCTTTACAAGAAAAGTAAAGAGAAGACAGTACAATTAAAGACTGGATGGTTGCAACAGAGGAAAGAAGGTTCAGCCAGGTTGTCTGAAGAAACTCACATTTCTGACTGGACACAAAAACTCCAGCTCATGTTGTTTATGGGAAAAGTCTAGGGAAACAACTGATTTGAATATTTAAAAAAAAATTCTTAGCAGTATATTCAGCCTTTTATACATTAAAAAATAGTCATAATAGGGACCGTATGCATCACAAAATGACAGCCCTTGGTTGCAATAAGCAGTCTGAAAATGCTACAAAGAAAACTAACATTGTTACTTCTTACCATACTAACTAACCATTTCTTTTCCTTATATATATAGGTACATCAAACCAAGCCCCACATTGCAGCCTCTTTCCAGATATGTTCTTGAGGTTTATGAGAAGCATAGAAACATTACTGGAAATAAAGTAAAATCGAAACTGATATTATTTTGCAACACACTACTTTTCTTTTTTTAATTAAAAGAATCTATCATGCTAGGAACTCAGCAGCATAGGTTTTCCACTGACAAAGGCTACTGCTACTTCATATAGACTCATTTCGTAGGAAGCAGAGATGAGTCACTTGCATGAACAGATCCAGAATACAAACATCTTGAGTTGAAGATTTAGGTTACTCTTGCAAACAAAAAGTAATCATGACTAAACAGCTTCCCAAACAGCCAAGGATTCAAAATGGAACAATGTTTTAATTACAGATTCTATCAAACTATCTCTTGCTATCCCATTAATTCTCTACAGTCATTTCCTTGCTCTGCTATTCTAAGTCTTCCAAAAAAAACCACTACCCTAGTTCTCCACAATAATTCTTCAAAGCAGAATTATAAAAGTTACATAAGCTAAGACTGTATTTAAATTGTTAAATACATATTTTGCAAAAAGATCATCGTCCATCTTCTGCAGGCATACTCTGATGCAACACAACTCTACAAAACCTGATATAGATAATAGAGCAAAATTAGATTCCATAGGAATACAGTATCTTAGTCGTACCCAGTAACAGCAGCAAATACGGCCTCTGGTGGACAACGGCCATCATTACAATCTTTCAAAAGCATGACCAATGAAGCATTTCTGAAGGGTGTACAATATCAGTTCTACATACTACGTACTATGAACACACTACAAACAGTCACTTGGTTGATTTGGGCAGCTATAAAAATTGAAGAAAAAACCAAACAGATGAAGAGATGATGGAAAACCTACATTTCAATTGGCAGTATTAATATGAGAACAGAGGAAAATAGATGCTGGAAGGTATACACAGTGACTACTCCGTACATGGGCACATTCGAAACCTGCCAGTGCTCATGCAGTTGACTCAACTATTGAGCCAGGATCAAGTGGCCATCCCTCATACTAGAATAGCCATGTTGCAACAGAGATCCTTTCCTCGTCTGGCTTCTATTCTCTGAAATCATCTGTCACCAGAAATTGTCTTAGAATCAAGAACGACTTTGTTATTCCTTGAGCTCATTTGATTTCCCCACAGAGGAAGAGCTTGGTTCACCCATATCATAGCCAAGCACAAAAATAGAGCTCATTGGCCTTTTTGTATTTGCTTATATAGGAGACTAGATTAGAATTCAACTGACACAAGAGTTCAATCAAAACTTCATATTTTAAATCTAGCAATACTAGAAACAAAAACATTATTGGTTGTGTTAATCACGCCTGTATCGATTTTATATATTTGCGCAGAATATCTGAGACAATGCTTATGGACTGCGCAACATCTTTTTATGGCAGAGATGTCATTCCAGAGACTGGGATTAGAAGGGATAAAAGACAAAGACATGAATAAAATAAGTGAATGTGCAAATATATTCTAACTGACTGGATATTGGGTATTACCAGGCAGTGACTGCAGACAGTTTAAAAGACATGGAAAAAAAGCATTAATAAGAAGAAATGTTCTTACTGTTTCAATTCAATCTCAACCTCAAGATCCTTTGTTGCCTGATCGTGGGGACTGGACTCAGATGAGCTGGACTCAGAATCAGAAGTTGAAGAAGATGAGGATGAGGAAGACGACGAGGATGATGATGAACTGGTAGATGAAGCAGATGAACTTCTCTTTGCCTTTGAAGGGGCAGAGGGTGGAGAAGAGGGAAGATCAAGTTGTAGGACTGTCGGACAGCTACTCGTGGTGTCATCCTCCATGGTGACAGAAGTCAACTGCGACTCAGCCTCAAGGGTAGGTAAGTGCACCTCAGACCTGTCTGAAACTTTTCCTTCAGATACAATCTCCTCTTCTTTGGGGGATGGCACTAGGACAGAAATCAATGCTGGTAAGGGGCTTGAAGAAGCAGAGGAGGAGGAGGAAGAAGCAGAGGAGGAGGAGGAGCGGGATGACAATTTAGCTTTTACAGGAGAGAGAGAGCCTGCATGAGAACTGCTTCTCCCTGACAAAGATGTACCAACTCCTGCATCATCTTTAACTATAGCTTGGTGCATGCTCTGATTCCTATCTCCTGGGCTGTTTCGGATGGCTATGGAATCACCATTCTTTGATACTGGAGGCAAGTCATGTAACATAGATGGATCAGGAGAGAGGGCCTTTCGCAATTTAGGAGATTCCTCACAAGGTGGAGTTAAAGCGCAAGGAGTGGCATTGTTGTTTTTGCTGTGCCAAAGGGAAGAGCTTGTTGGCTTCTCTTGGAGGTCAGATTTGGGATATCTCTCTAGAACAGGAGGAGAGCGAGACTTTCTTCCTGGAGATGTGCAGGTTTCCTGGGAGCCTGATCTGGAATGCTTCCTCACAGGAGATGACTGACAATCAGGGGATATTCTGGACCCAGTGCTTTTATATGATGCTGTTACACGTGATGCATCTAATCTGGGAGGTGAACGGGATGCATTCCGACTTGTTGCAGCCCTTTCTGGGGACAATGGCAACATCCGTACTGGCGATTGGGAATGACCTCTGTGTTGTAGTTTAGATTTCTCCTGACGAGAAGAGGATCTTGAGCGGCTTCTAGCTGGAGAGGAAATTGATCGTTCCCTCCGCAACGAACCCCGAGATTTATCTCGTCGCCTGGAGAGTGAACGGGAGCAACTCCTCCAGGAGGGAGAGCCAGATCTTTCTTGTCGCAAAGAAGTTCTTGGCCTGTCACCATAGGATGATGTGTCAGACCGATGTGGATAAGTGTTGGTGCTTGATTTCTCTCTGGAGAGTGATCTGGACCATCCACGTCTTGGAGGTGTTCGAGATTTGCGTCTAGGACTCACTGGTGATACAGATCTCCGTCTTCTTGTAACTGGTGTTCTAGATTTTTCTCTTGCCCGTGATCCAGATCTACGTTGTCGTGGAGGGGTTCTAGATTTCCTTCTAGGTCTTGGAGATGATCCAGCTCTGCAGTGATGTCGGAGTGGTGTTCTGGACTTTATTTGGGACCTTGGGGATGATCCAGATCTACGTCGTCTGGGAGGTGTTCTAGACTTTATTCTGGGTCTAGGAGATGAGCCAGACCTACGTCGTCTTGGAGGCGTTCTGGACTTCAACTTAGGTCTTGGTGGAGACCCAGACCTTCCACGCTTTGGAGGAGTTCTGGATTTTGGTCTAGATTTAGGTGGTGACCTTGATGTTCTGTGTCTTGGAGGTGTTTTTGATTTTATTCTTGGTCTAAGCGGTGACATAGATCTGCTCTCAGATTTCTCTTTCCATTCTGGGGAAGAATCACAACTGCTCTCACTAGCTTGTATTTTTGGCTTCTCTTTAATTCCAGAATCTGATCTACTTTTTCGAGATGCCTCTTTAAATGCCCCTTTTTTCTCTAAAGGTGATCTGGGCCCCATCACTGCAGCTTTAGAAGTTTCTCTTATTTCCGGAGAAGATCCAGGTCTATTGTGCTTTGTAACAGTTGCAAATGTGCTGTTCTCTGGTTCTGGAGAAGAATATACTTTGCCTTGCACTGGGGATGAAACTGATTTGTTCTTGTTGATTGACAATCCTGCAGAGCGACTAAGTCTGGGAGGTGATTGAGATTTATCATCTTCTGGAGATGTTGATGAAGAGGAAGAGGAGGAGGAGGAGGAAGAGGAGGAGGAAGAGGAGGAGGAAGAGGAGGAGGAGGAAGAGGAGGATCCAGATCTACTTCGCCTTGAGGGAATATCTGTTTTTTTAAGTACTGGTGATGACTCAGATGGCATTTGTCTTGAGGAAGATTGCAATTTTTCTTTTCCAGAACCCGATTTACTCTTTTGGCATGGAAATGAAGCACTTTCCACTACTGCCATGGAACTGGATTTGTTGTGCCCTGGAGAAGTTCCAGATTTTGTTTTCACTTCTTGGAATTTATTTTGCTTTGGAGGAGTTTTAGATTTGCCATTTAGTTCAGGAGATGATTTAGATTCACTTCTCCTGGAGGGAGATTTCTCTTGCGCTGCCTGAGGGGACAGTCCACATCTGACTTGCTTCAAAGATGAAAGTTTTGTCATCTCAGGAGAGTATCTTGACTTGGTCCTGGTAGGTGATCTTGACTGTTCTTTGGTCATTGGAGAAGAGCCAGATGTGCTTTGACTTGGAGATGACCTAGTCTTCTTTAACTCCAAGGAATCATTTTTGCACTTATCAAGTGGTGAACAAGATTTCTTCTTAATTTCTAATGACGATCCAGATGCAATTGATCTTAGAGGAGAAAGAGATGTCTCCCTCAAAGCTGGAGGTGATCTAGACATGCTCTGCCTTCGGTGCGGTGATCTAGGTTTTTCTTTTGTTCCTACTGACCTTCCAGCTCTGCTTTGCTGCAGTGGAGACGCAGATTCTGGAGAAACTGTTCGCCTTATTGGCGATAAGGAGTTTTCCTTCGCTGATGATTGACTGGAACTAGACCGACTTTGCCTTGGAGATGATCCCATTTCCTGTTTCAGCATTGGGGATGATCCTGTCCTTGACTTTGTTTTCACTTCTGGAGAAGACTCAGATCTGTTTCGCCTTCTTGGTAATCTCATCTCTGGTTCTGGAGAAGACCCAGATATACTATGTCTTGAAGGAGACTTTGATTTCTTTCGCAGTACTGGAGAGGAACCAGATCGACTTTTTTTTGAAGTGCTTTTAGCTTTTTCTTCAGCTGCTGAGGAAACATCAGACTTCCTTGTAAGCCTTGGAGATGAACCAGAACTGCTCTGAGGGGACATTCTGGTTTTGTTTTTGAGGGCTGGAGGTGACCTGGATTGGCTACACCTAGTAGGTGATCTAGATTTCTTTTTTGGTGTTGGAGAAGAACCAGATCTACTTCGTCTGACACTTAATCTCGATTTCTTTTTTATTCTTGGAGAACTAGAAGGACTGTGCCTTGGAGGTGTTCTTGATCTTTTCTTCCTTGACCTTGGAGAAGAACCTGAACGACTCCTTCTTGGAGACAACCGAGTTTTCTTTTTAGCTTTTGGAAGTGATCCAGATCGACTACATCTGGGAGATGTTCTTAACCTTCTTGATTCAGGAGAGGAACCAGAAAGACTACGTCTTAGCACTTTTCTAGATCTTTCCCTCATTCTTGTAGATGAATCAGATCGACTTCTCCTAGAAGAAATTCTGGAAATTTTCCGATCTGGAGATGACACAGATCGGCTTCGTCTGGCTGAAATCAAGGATTTCTCTCTTCTTGGAGACGAACTTGATCTTCCTCTCCTGGGAGGTGTCCTAGTTCTAGATCTGCCTCTTCTTGGTTGTGTTCTGGAGCGGGACCTTGCTCGCCTGGGTGGAGTTCTTGATCTAGATCTGCCTCTTCTTGGTGTTCTTGAACGTGACCTCCCTCTTCTTGGCGGTGTTCGTGACCTGCCCCATCTTCCACTATTTCTGCTTCTAGACCATCCATGCCTTTGAGGAGTTCTAGAACGAGACCAGCCACGCCTCTGAGGTGTACGTGATCGACCCCATCTGGGAGGCGTTCGAGAACGTGATCTACCCCATCGCTGAGGTGTTCTTGAACAGCCTCGCCACTGGGGAGTTCGAGAACGTCCCCTTCGCAAAGGAGTACGTGAACGGGATCGAACACGTCTCTGAGAACGAGACCTGCCCCTTCTTGGTGGAGTACGTGTGCGTGATCTAGCTCTCTTAGGTGGGGTCCGGGACCGCGATCTACCTCTACGTATAGTGGGTGTTTGAGAGAGAGATTTCTCCCTCCAACTGGCTCTTGATTTGGAGCCTTTAGCCGGTGGAGTGCTGGATAGTTCACGGCGAGATGTCTTACAAGACTGCTTTTGCCCAGAACGAGAGATTTCAGGGGATGAGCTAGATTTCTCTCGCTGGGTAGAGGCTTTCTCTTTCTCTTGTCTTTTGGGAGGGACCTCTGGAGAACAGTTGCGAGAAACTGGAGCAGGCTTAGTTGGTGGGGAAGGAGAAGAGGAGGAAGAGGAGCAACTACCACTCTCTGAAGGAGAGGGTGAGCGCTGAGGTGTAGAGTCCTCACGAGGCATCTTCTTCAACTTGGTCTCAACAACATTAAAAGCAGATGAGGAAGCTGTAAGCTCCTCCTTGCTATCAGGAGAAATCTTAGCCTTGGATGGTGGAAGAGTCCCATTACGGTCTTCTGACTGCTTCTTAACAGATGGAGAGGAACATGAAGGAGACCTCTTCTCTTTAGAAGGGTGACACTTTTCTCGAGAATGATCATTCAGCACAGGAGAATGATGCATGCCCTTTGGATCATACTCAAGTGAGGGGGTGGATTTTCGACCCCCATGCCGAGCAGACTTTCTATCCTTGTCTCTTTCTTTCACTTTGGCAGGAGATGAAGGGCTTGAAGAACGCTGAAGGGTCTTACGTACCGGAGAATGCTTGGATAATTTCTAAACAGGAATATAAAAAAAACCAGTAACTAGAACTATCCTTTGGAAAAGCTAAAAGGCTCAGCAGCCAGCTCCCTAGCATTTTGAAAGTGAAAAGATCACTAGAGTTCTAATTTAACTCTAAGCAACTCATTAATCAGCTGTCATTTTACAAAAGCATTTCCCAACCTGGGTGATTCTGTGCAGACTTCAACTCCCAGAATGGTTAACAATAGCATATTCAATGGAAAATTCTGAGGATTCAACAAACTATAATTAGATTTTAAGTTTGAGGAAGACACTGCTTTAATATATTAAATATATTAAAAGAACAACTTAGAATTCACCATTCTTCCTCACCAATTTTAATGAATCAGTCAGCATTCCTAAGTCATTTTGTTCCAAGTGACTTTAAATGTTTCTCACTTTCCTAATGCATGTATTATTCTTTACCTCCCGCTTTTCTCTGCTTTCTCGAGGACTTGTGCTCCTGCCTCGCCGGGCAGGCTCAGCAGAAGAGGAACGCTCTTTTTCTCCCAAATTCTTAGAAACCACTTCGATGTCTTGTTTTCGTGAACTTGACGGAGATTTGCTCTGCCGTCTAAGGAAGCTCCTTTTTTGAACAATGGGGCTGCCTGGTCTGTAAATAAATATTGATTAGAAAATTAATTCACAAGAGTCTGTCCAAGTTTAATAGCTACTTACAAGACACAGAGCTTCATTTGGCAAGCTGTACCTGCTATGGGAAGCATCTGATGAAGAAGAGCCATCTGGGGAGGAAGAGCGATCCCGACGGTCTTTCTGAGATGGAGACTCACTGGTGGACCTGAGAGTTAATGAGAATCAGTTGCATGCAAAAAAGATCAATTTTAGTTGCACAGCACAGGTAGAATAGGTGGTTTTTACCTCTTCCGTTTCTTTTCCTTAGATTTGTGTTTGCTTTTGGGACTTGGAGATCTGGGGGAAAAAGTTTGTTTTGAATCATTCTTGAACAGTGACATATGCAGTTAGTTTCTCCCTCTGTCCCTTTCATATCCTTTACAAGACATATATTCCAGCAATATCCAATAACTATCCCTAACATACCAACTCCAAATTCAGTCAGGAAACGAATGTAAAGTTTAGATGTAGATACACAGCTTCTGAAAACACTGTAGAATACATGGGATCGCACATCCGCTGCCTACAAAATCTTAAAAGCAACCTCTTTTCCCTAGGATTAGGATCCCATTAAAAGACACCATACTTTAATGCTGAAAACAAGTGCTACATTTGCAACTCTCACACATTCTAAAGTAAAGATCATCAATTTATAGTCCGCGGACCACAGGTAGTCCACGAGAAAATTTTGGTCATCTGCAGTGCTCCCAGCTGGAGGAGCTGCTCCAGGATGACCAATGGGCCAGTCCTATGACTAAAGCTCTGGCATATGGGACTGGCCAGGCAGCTTGTGGTTGGGCTGGAAATCTCTGCCATAGAGGGTAGTACATGCACTTTGCAACTTTGCAGGTGGTGCAATGTGCAAGGAGTAGTGCAGCCCTTGCCAGCCAGAACGAGGTATAGGTGCTGTTGCAGCAAGGGGGAGCAGTGGCACACAGCCACCAGCAGTGCCTAAGCAATAGGTATCACCAACCGACAGCTCTTTCATCCCCCTGCTGTGGCTCCCTGACAGGTGAACCCACCAGTGGCTGGCCCTGCCACTCACCCTCTCCTTCCAGTCATTCCTCGCCTGGCCTGAGAAGGTAAGAGTGATGGCAATATAGAGACTCGCACAATGTTCCAGAGCGGGAGCGAAGTGTCTCTGTAGTTACTTCATCTCTTGCTGGGTCTCGCAAGCACTTCTTCTGGTCTTTTTTGGTGCTGTGCGCACCTCGATCACTCGGGGAGATGCATGACTTCCTTTCCACCCTGAGACACTGGCACTGCTCGGCTGTTTCCCTCTGCCACTGCTGTTGGTGCCTCCATGGCCCACCCACTGCTCTTGAAGCACCTTGCACAGCATAGTTAAATGTAGCATGCTTCACAATGGGGGATATGGCGTCCCCTCCTCCTCCTTCTGGAGCCCATTATGATGCGGAGCATCAGGCGCAGCCAAGTCGGGCAAGTGTCTCGAGGTGGAGAGCAGGTCATGCGTCTCCCTGAGCAACCAAAGTGCGTCCAGCACTAATAAGGTCAAAGAAGCATCCGCAAAACCAGGAGAGTGCCAGAGAATCAGAATGAGAGAGAGACAGAGGGAGAGAAAGAAGAGGGACAGAGAGAGAGACAAAGAGAGAAAGATGTAAGAGAGATACCTGTTTCCCATAGAAAAGAAAAAATTGGGAGCCACAAAACCTGGATAGGCATGACTTGGGGGGGGGGGGGAGTGTCATGTAACTGGGTGGAAGTCGAGTTGGCCTTGCCAACCCAGGTTTTGTGGTTCCTGATGTTTTGATTTCTGTGGGAAACAGGTCAAAAGGCTCTTGAGTGTTTAAGTTTGCAGAAACAGGTGGCCAAGCTAAGTGCCTGAAGGACTCCATCCCATCACTGGGAATCCAGGCACTTCAGCAGTGTGTTAGATGTATATTAGTGGTCCACAGGATTTACAATTATGAATTTAGTGGGCCCTGACGTCCGAAAGCTTGGTGACCCGTTCTAAGGCACCTTTGGAAATCAGACCTGTGCAGCCCTACTAGATACAAATTACTGAACTTAATTCATCGTATCTTAGGTGATTCTGAGAATATGTAAACAGAAAGAACCACCTTCTACATCCAAACACTTTAAAAATGTCTAATGGTTATTAAGACTCACCTATGCTTCCTTTTCTTTGATTCTGATCTAGAATTAAAAAAAACAGAATAGGAGTTGGCAATCTGATGTTGCAGATGTTTTTAATTATAATTTCCATCAGTTGCAGCCAGTGTATCTAATGAACACGAATTATAGAATTTGTGTTCAGGTCATTAAAAAAGCACCAGATTCCTGTTCCAATATTAGACTTTATTCCCAAGTTACCAGAAAACTGATGTCATGCCCAATAACTTTAAGAAGGCAAGGCTGATGTTCAAAATTGATGCTGGATTACAAATGTGAATTCTGCCCATGAATCCCATCGAAAATGGTTTTAAGCAGATTTCTGGAAAAGTAAATGCAGCATATAAAGTGAGAAATACAAGCCTATATAGATAGCATGCCCCTAATTTTTATATAATCACTTTATACCAGAGGAGGGAAAAAGATTGAAGTTTTCTTAAAATAATGCAAAAAAATATATATTTTTGAAGATAGCACTACAAAAGATTTACTAAATCATCATCATGATTAAATCATGATGTCCCTAAAATCCAATCTTCACACTAAAAACCAGTTATTTTTACCTCCCTACAATCCCCTTACCTGTGTTTCTTTTTCTTTGAACTTTTTTTCCTTTCTCTTCGAGAAGGTGATCTGCTCTCAGACCTTGAAAAGCCAAAAGGGCAAGATACATTTTCTGAGAAACTTTAAAATACAAAAGTTTCTTTTCTTACTTCTAAATCTAAATTCCTCCCCTCCCTGGCTGAATCTAATGACTCTGAAAAAACAATTCAAGTTTCTTGGGCTCACCCACCCACCTCTCTCTGCCCTTCTTCTTTTTCTTCTTCTTTTGTTTTGGAGATGGTGACCTGGAACTGCTGGAGTCTTTGATAAGACTGAGGAGACAAAGTCCAAACAATAAACATTTCAGAATTCAAGTCACAACGTTCTATGTAAGCTGAAGCCTATTAAGAATCTTATTTCAGTATTTTTTCTTACAAAAAATAAAATCTCTCCGCTACAAGAAATAAAGTCAATTATGCACAAATTCTAATTAAGAATGGAAATCAATCATGAACTATCTCATAAATTATAGGAGTTTCATTAAGAT
>JAHWGE010310520.1:0-12292 GCA_019457695.2 Chrysopelea ornata
TTTCTTTGTAAAACTTTTACAATAAAAAAAAAAGAAAGAAAGTCTGTTTGCTTTAACAATCATAAATGATGTATACGTTATTTCATCTCTGGGCCTGACAATTCCAGAAGACCATAAGATGGCAGCAAAGAGTTTTGCCATATCTCTCTCCTGACATCTAGTGGTTGCTAGATTCATATTAGTTATGTATGATAGAATTTTTACCAGAAAAATGATGGCAGAACACAATATCAGTCATGTAATCAGCACTGGTTGAACATATGCTTCTTTACTTGGGGAGTGTTAGTGTAATAGAGCTGCCTTACCAATTACGTTTCTGGTCTACTGGTAGTAGTTCTCACAGACCTGAAGCAGAAATCATTCCAAGTTCAGAAATTCCTATCTAGAGAAGTTGTGAATTGAACCATTAGCATGAACATTGAATAAATATGGTGTTCTGTCACACAGAGCTAGGTTTGCTCCATATGTGGAACATAACAGATTCATACATTCTAAACACAAATTAAGTATTGTAATCCAACTGGTGTTGTTGCATGAGATGTAAATCCATTGTATCCAAGTATATATCTACTGTAGTAAACTTCATTTTAGTTCTAATAGATGGTGAATTTTGACTGCTTTACATAATTTTACCAGCAATTTAGGAAATTAGCCAAACCAAACCTTCAACCTTTTTAATAGGCTGTTTTTAAAAAAGGACAAAACATTATAGGTTGCAATTCCAAGCTACATTATGAACTGGTGTCTAGTGAAATGTCTCTGAAAACATGTGACCAAGCATTATATCCCTTATTAAGTTAGGCTTTTGATAATACTGAATGTATTCAATGGGTAACTAACTATTTTGGACATGAAAATGCAGAAGATCCCAGGGTGCCTATTAGCAAAATAAGATTTATTTTCACATATTTCTATATTAGAAGGTACAAACTATCTAACAGAGAAATCCAATCCAGCTTCTTTATGGGATTTTTATTGTTGCCTGACATAGGTAAGCATTCCAGCAAACTTAGAACACTTTTGCTTGACCTGTCAGTCACAAAATAGGAGATAAGACCATGCTGGACTATAAGCAAGTAGTAATTTTGCTTTGTTGAGCTATCTGTGATCTCATCCTATTGTTCAGTAGAGGCAATACCCCTTTCTCAGACACTGGCACAAATTTAATCTGTACTGTCTCTTAAATCTGGGTTTCCCCAAAATTAGCAACTTTAAGAAGTGTGGACTTCAAATCCCAGAATTCTCCATTCGGCACGGCTGGCTGGGAAATTCTGGAAGTTGAAGTCCACATGTCTTAAATTTGACAAGATTGGGAACCCCTGCCTTAAGATTTGTTTTAGGATGTGCAGTTTTTAAAAAATTCGCATTTGGAATGGTTTGCTGCCAAGTTCTGAGCCCCAGACACACCATTCATTTTGCTAAGTCATGCTTGCAGCTTTCTTCAACATTTGTGAGGCAAAAGTTTTGACTTAAGTGTCAAAAATGGGAATTCCATCCACTGGTTTTCTTTTAAAATGAAAATTAAGTAGTTCTGTGCAGCCTATTAGATCAATTGACATGTTATCCCTGCTTTGACCTCATCAACAATTCAGAGCAGGTTGTACGCACAATTGTCCTCAGAAAAAGACATTTATCTTTGAAGTTCATTCTTCAATTTTTATGGAATATTGTTTTCTGATGGCACAAATGAAAGTAGCAAATAAAACAAAGGTTTTCGACGTGCAGGTATAAATAACATAGATCTGAAAAGGCTTAACATTGCTATGATTTAGCAGACTCTTAAAGACAGTAACCACTATTGAGCAAGCAAGAAGGTCAAACTAAGTGGGTAAAGACTGTTTATTTTTTGCTTGCTTGTAGGAGCATATGACAGATTATGGAACTGGAGATAATGTGCTAACATTAGTTCACAGATCATGCTACACATCTTGGTTTGTTTAACCATCACTTACTAAATAAACCATAGTGGTTGGTTTTCTGAGCCAAAACCCATGGTTTATAAAGCAGTGGCTGGATTTATACAATATGCTAAACCAAAACAAGGGCAACTTCATAACTGGCTTAGCGTGATGTACAAATCTAGCTACTTTCTTTTTCAGCAGACTAGAAAGTCCAGTCAAGAGAGAAATGGATCTTTGCAGTTAGCACCAAACATTTACTGCTATTAAAAAATAACCCCTGATGCCCTCAGCCATAACAGCTCTTAAATTCCAATAAATATATATGGTCCTTTGGGTACCAAACAAAGTGCTGAAGGGGAGTATCATTTTCTGCCACTGTAATATAGAGACAAATTGCATTTAGACTGTACACAGACAATAGGTACAAGCAGGAGAATTGGTGAGACAAAAAGTTCTGACACTACTTGAAATGTGGGTGGATCCTTCCTTTAGAATAGTTTACACAGGAAAATCTTGTAGGTGATTTCTTTTCCTACTCATACAGGCAGAATACTATAAAAAGCTATTTAGTAATTATCAGTGTGGTGCTTTATCCATCCATGGGCCAGCTTTTTCTTCTAAATCAGCTATGTTCACTGTCTTAACCGAGCAGGGAAAATAGGAGTTGGACATAATATGAGGAAAGCTGTTTCCACTTTTTGGTTCCGAATCATTTTCTTGTTAATGTGAGAAAATTTAAATAATGCAGAACGAATTTTATTTGGAGTCAGTGTCCTTGATACATTACGGTTACAAATACTAGGTAGGGATTACTAAGTATTACCTCCAGGTTAGGGTTAACGGTACAGGAATCAACATTAGAAAAAGATTAATCACATGGGAGATAGGAGGAAGTATTGTTTTCTATATACTGATTTCATAACCAAGGTTATGAGGTGGAAAAATGACCTACTTCCTTTTGCTTATTTACTGCTATGATAACAAGTGATGCTTGAGCCAAGAGGCTCTAGGAGAGAATAGTAATGAGTTCCATTTTTTAAGATCACATGCTGTTCTACTGGTCATTTTACTTAAATACTTTCCACATTATATATGTTGGTGTCTAAAACTTTCTGCCTGATGACTTTCTCTGTGCAGGATAAAATTCATCACTGGGAGGATCATGCTTATCTTAAGGAGTAAAGGAATGTTTTGTTTCTTAAAGTAGTTTTTGTGATCTCTTTGGTGGATCGAGTTTACCAGGAAGACATGAAGAGGGCATACTCCAACAATAGTAAGGGTGTATATGGCTATTTTAATTTTGCTAAATCAAAATTTTCATGCAAGAAAACCCTATGTATATTTTCCTAAAAAATATTTAGAAATGACAGTCCTGCCTAAGTTCTAAGTTTATCTAGCAAATATTGAAAGCTAGAGCTGGGATTAAAAGTGTGGACACCCACACGTGCAAATTCATACTTGCATACATATGCATCATGAAACATCTTTAGGCTGTTTACATTCTCACTTTAGTCCAAGCTTTCATTCTGTCTTCATTCAGTAATATTGAACCAGAATTGGAGGCTGAACTGCTGTTTAGGAACATAAGGCCCCTAGTTCAATCCCTGGTATTTCTAGTTTATGGAGCTGAGATACCAGGACAGGGAAAATCTTTGTCTTGTTATTTTAAAAAATCCCAGAGGCCAGGCAAAATAGAGAATATGTAATAGCCATGTGGGCCTAATTTCAGACAGGTAGTTTCTATCAAATAGGTTAACACATATTCTGAATGTGATAGAATTGGTATTGATGCATCCAATGTAAATATTTATGCAAGGGTTATTACACTGAGATTAAGCTGTGCTCCTGTATTATATATTTCTGCAATTTAATTTTATCTTAATTTATATCTATGGCATTCAGGCTATAAAACTTTCTCCATATATATGACAATCAGGTACCCAGGAAGTTCTCCTATCCTGAATTCCTTCTGAATGAAATGTATTACAACAAATTAAATTAAGTCATAACATTAAAAAAATGTAACCTATAACATTCTAATGCAAGGTTCTTCTTCCTTCCTTCCAAAGCACTAGCCTTTAATTTGTTCTTATCTTTCTTTTAAGTAACTTCTAATCTTCTAGGAAATTAGCCTGCTGCAAGGTCCAGAGGAGAGGAAGTCCTGAACATGAAAATTGCCAAGATTCCACATGAGCAGATTTACAAAAAGTGGTTGTTTTTAGTTCATTATTGCTAAATTCGGTCTGTGCTCACTATCACCCATGTAATTATTTTCATTCATGTGCTCTATTTTTTATTAAGTCATCCTTTCCTAACCCAACTCTTTTGTGAGTTTGCAGATAGGCTTTTCTGATGGCCTATCTATTTTGAAGTTTCATTCCTCCTAATATACTAAGAAAGACACATTGGACAGTCCCAGAACTAATTGATGAAAGTTTATAGCAGATGTCAGCACTTAGTGAACCTTGATTTATCTTGAAAACACAACTGGACCTAGTTAGTACTTGGATGGGAGATTACTAGGAACTCCTAGAGCTTTAAATTAGATGGGAAGTTTAAAAAAAAACATTGTGCCAAAAGCAATGGAAACCATACTATTTTTATACTATTGCCAAAAAGAATGAATGGATATATCCATGGTATCACCAGGAGCTAAGTGTGACTTAAGAGATATTTCTAACTAGATAAGGTGAGAGAGATTAGCTTCTCTGGTTAAAGGATCGCTTTGAGTTCCAACAGATTAGTTTAGATTAGTTCTCATATAACTAATGGCAGAGCCTTAGTGATATGATCACACTTGCTATGGCTGTTGGTTGTTAAAAGTGGTAACTGGAGGCATTTACAGCTTTGTGCAAAACACTCTATGGCTTATTGTGTCATATGCACCTAGTCTATTCTTCTGTCCTTCTCTATCCAGAAGCAACCAATAATTTGTAACTAGCAATGGATTATGAATCCAGAGCAAATGAAAAGCTTTGCAGTATGTTAAGGAATGTTTCTTTAATGAATTCCTTCTTATGACCCCATATGCTTCTCTAGTCCACCTATAGTAAAGGGAGATCTCTGAACTGGCCAGGATAGGCAACATTCCGGGTTTTTTTGAGGTGGGGGGACATACCTGAGAAAGGGTATTAGGAGCAAGATTCATCCTTACTTTGGATTATTTCACCCCATAAAAAGAATTGTGGACTGAAGCATCACAATATTGTGAAAACATTCTTCTTATATCTTTGTTGTTCCTATATACCCCATCCCCCTGTGGGAGGAAAAGCCAATTTAAATATATGGAGGAATAATTTTTTTAAAATAATCAAACAATTAGATAAGTGTCAAGCTCAATGCTGTTTGTTTTAGGAGGATATTAAAAGTCTGTAGCTTCCAGCAAAATCTCTCCAACTAGAATTTATCCTATCTACACATTACAAAGCTGTGTTGCATGCCTCCTGCTAAAATAGAATGGCTCATAAAATTTCCCTTTACCCCAAAAATCTGGAACATGATTGGCCTCCTAAATAAACATGAGAAAAACTTGGTTGAAGATGATGAAGCGTCAAATAGTTCTGGAGCTATATAGGCTCCTCTCTTGCTGAAGTTCTGAAAGGATGTGAAGATGTGCTAAAATTTGACCATAATCTGTAATTGGAATCTGACTATTAAGATGCCAGAGCTAAAAGGGAAAGGCAGTAGATCTGCATCCAGCCATGCTGTGTTTTTGTTGTTGCTGCATTTTAGAGAAAGCAAGATAGGGATGCAGAATTCCAGCTTACCAGTTCCCAAGGCTGTTAGTTCTTTCTTGCAGTTTGATGCTCTGAAGTCTAAAATCTTTGGATTTAACTCCCTTTCACTAAGCTCTTGATGGGAGAAAGGAAGAGAGAGCATCATATCCACTGTTATATATCCATTTTTCCCATCTTTTTTCACTTGCACAACACTCAAAATAGGCTTGCTTGCTAGAAAATATTTTGAGTTATGTCCTGAGAAATCTGGTATAGTGTAAATATTCATTTGCTGCTTAAAAAAATGATTTAGCAATAGTTAACAAAAACAACAACCCTTCTTAGGCATTTTAAGCTGTTTTTCACAATGTCTTGGCTACTTGGGACTATCACTATAGCTGGAGCTATGGTGGATAATATGATTTATTTTAATTTGTATGAAAGATGGCTAAAATATGATTTCTAAGCTCATTTTATCCCTCTGAGGAAGGGAGTTCTGAAGGCTTATGGCCCTATTATAAAATGACACATAACATTCTGGCTGCAATAGGTGAACAGACCTGATCTGAATTTCATACTTGCATGGATATTTGGGAGCAAAATCCCTTAAAAAGAGGGAATACAAATGCAGTAGCAGGATGCAGAAAACCTAGTTAGTACGCTCGACTATTCATGTTTTGTCTCTTTTTTTCTCAGTGGGATGTTTGCAAACTTCTAATGCAAGGGAACCGAAAGATCACATTCCAAAAATAAAACAAAAAACCAGAAGGCTTAGAAACTGCTGGAGAGTAAGTTGAGACATCAGGTTTTCAACACTGGACACAACAAGAAGGGGACCAAACAGGAATGCTGTTACAGACTGTGGCAGATTATAGAATAGTGCCTGGCTTGATGATAAAGATGTGGATCTGTTCCTGTTCTTTCCTTTCATAGCCTGAATGATCACAGCAGTCCAACTAATTCAGTCCCTGCCTTGTCCCTACTACTTCCTCTCCCGCCGTCGTTTGGTGAGGGTCCCACAATGGGAGTGTCAGAGAAGACTGAGCTGACGGAATCTGGATCTGACAATTTTCTCTCTACCTTCTGGACTCCTTTGGGTGCATGTTTGGGGGAGTTGGTGGGTTTGCATTTGCCGTTCTGGCCTTGGGCTCTGCTTGGCACTGTGTTCCGATTTAATCCTTCCTTGTCCCCAGTCACTTCAGCATTGTGATTCGGAGTGGTGCTGAGCACTGAAGAGTTGATACTGTCCTCTTGTTGGTTAGCCTTCTCATTGCTGCGGCACCAGCAACGGCATGGAGTCAGATAAAGATAGATGAGCACAAGAATGACACTCAGGATACAGCCCACTAGTGTGGTGTAGGCTGTGTTGAGCATGTCCGGGACTCCATGAAGGGTATAGTTATGGACTGTGACTTGTACATAAAAGGTCTCATTGAACACCTGGCTTGCTGCATAACAGGTGTACAGACCCATATCCTCTGTGCTGATATTACTTATCAGAAGGCTTCCGTTTGGCAGCAGAGTAATGGTGTTATTGTCATCCTCCTGTTGAACATGCTCATATCGGGGCGTCACCCATTCCTTAACTGTCACTCCTCGTTGCCTGGTATCACAATTGAGGGTTACCTTGTCCCCACGGTGGAACTCTAGGGTTTGCTCTTTGAAGGCACTGCAGTTCATGCCTTCTGGATCATACAGGCTGGAAATTGTGATGTTTTTATTCTTGGTCTGATCCAAGCATTGGAGCTCTTCCTCAAAGTCCACAGCTGAGCTTAGTTGCCGTTTCTGCCAGTGGGTGAAGAGATTGTAAAGCTCACATTGGCAGCTGAGAGGGTTGCTGTGAACATAGAGGCCGTTCTTCATCCAGGCTGGGAGCCCATTGACTTCCTTCACATGCAGGTTCTTGATCTTGTTGGAAGAAAGGTCCAGCAGTGTCAATTCGGGAAGTCTGGCCTCTCCTTTTTTTACCAGCTCCAGGGGGAAGCGGGAGATCTCATTATGGCTAAGGTACAGTTTCTGGAGGTTGGCCATATCATCAAAAGCTGAGCGGTCAATCTTGGAGATCTTGTTGCTAAATAGGAGGAGCACCTCCAGCTCAGTCAGTTTACTGAAGATGTTCTCTCCTAGTGAATCAATGGCGTTGGAGGAGAGGTCCAAGTATTTCAGGTGGGGGACGTTGCTGAAGGCCTCGGTGGAGATGAAGTGAAGGCCATTGTGGCTGAGGAACAAGGAATGGAGATGAGAGAGCTGGAAAGGAGTCCACTCTGCTCGCAGGTGGGTCAGCTGATTGTGGCTAAAGTCCAGGACAACAGCGTAATGAGGAAGGTGATGAGGGAAGACTTTCAGGTCCGCTTTGGAGCAGCTGATGATGTTGCTGGCACAGACACAGTTCTTGGGGCAATTCAGCGCCAACCCCCCTTGCCGGCCAGTGCCCAAACTCAATAACACCAGCAGCCAAGATGCTTTAAAGCTCAGAGCAAGACATCGACGGGACACCGGAGCATCCTGAAACCACATTGTAAGACTCAGGGAGGAAGAGTCAGGGTCCCGTTTCTGGAGAAGAGAAGACGGAGGGGCAGAAACCATGGAGGTAGCAGCAAGGGCACTGGGACAGGGTCCTCCCGGCGCTGGCAAAGTCCGGGGTTTGCCACAGCACTAAGCAGAGGGCGGGAACGAGGCCGAGGGGGCAGAGGACCCGCTGTGCTCATCCCCCGGGCAGGACCGGCAGGCTCCACCTGCTGCCAAGCGCGATCCGGAGGACGGCGAAGAGGAAGCCCTCGTCGGCCGCTTCCTCCAGCCCCGCTGGGGAAAAGATGCCTCTCATGGACAAGCCAAGCCCGGCTCCCGCTTTGATGTCCGCTCCACCCCTCCTCAGCCTGTGGTCGGCCAAGCCCTGCAGCCTGCCACGCGGTGTTGCATTGCACCAACAGTCCCCCAAGCGGCAGCGCCAACCGCTCGCTCACTCACCGGCGAACGAGGCTCCTCTCCCTCCGCCGCTCAGCCCATCCCGGCGGGTCTGTTCCCGCAGCGCTGGCTTCTCATGCGGCCTCCTGCCGTCGCGGAAAGGAAGAAGCGGGCCGGGCTGCCGAGGAAGCCGAAGCGGGCAGCTCCCGATTCTGAAGGAGGAGTCCGGAGCCGCTGCCAGTTCTCTCCGGCGGGGTTGGGAGCGGGAGGCTGCTGAGAGGTGTCCCGCGCGACCCGAGGGCTGGCGGGGCTTTGGAGGGATGGCTGGTGCGGACAGAGGCTCGACAGTGCCGAACAGGCTTCCGGTGGTGCGGAGCGGTCAGCAGAGCAAAGACACGGCGGGAGCCGGAAAGGTTAATCCAGGCTGGTTGACTGGAAGCAGGAAAGGCGGGCAGGAGGGCTGCGCGCGCATGTGCGCGCGTCCTGGGGGTGCGATGGTCTTGCACACTAGCTCCTAGCACGCTCACGCTCACACCCACCCACAGCCCGTCAAGGGAGGAGGAGGCTGGCCAAAGCAGTCCTAGAGAGCGAGCCCCAAAACACACACACACACACTCACTCACTCACACTCTCTCTCTCACACACACACAGACGTAGACGCACCGCCGGCGCTTTGGCAACCTCGAAGCTAGTCCAAACTGGAGCCTAGGGACTCCGGTCCTAAAGGGAGGCTTCCCGGGGGAATGGGAAAGGCTGCCGAAACGGCGCCTTGGCTGCGTTGTTGGACCCTTCCTTTCTCCTCCCTGCTAGAAGCCGGCAAGTGGCGCCAAGTCCCGACCTCCGATCTGAAGGCTGTTCTCGCCGGGGCCAAAGGGAAAGCGTCCTCGGGCGGTCTTGGGCTGGCTGGCTCTGCGAGGAAAAGCCTCCTTCAGAAAAAAGAGCCTGCCTGCATTCGCGCCAATTGTCTCTTGTTATTGTTTTGATAAAAAAAATGACATTGGTGAGGCGGGGGCTTCAGGGCGGGACGGGCGAGCGGGCCGACCAGTCAACAGTCGCGGCTTCCGAGAACGTTCGGGTTTCGTAGGGTTCGATGGGCGCCCTCGAGCCAATGAAGGGAGGCAAGTCTTTTAACTACTCCTTTCCCGGATTCCCTGCGATCGGCAGATCTCGCTGCGTCGCTGGGGTGGGAAACTAGAAAGTCCTTCATGCTTCGCAGCAGTTCCTCGACAAGTAGGGCTCTTACTCCGGAAAAACTCCGGGTAGGAAACTTTTTTTTGGGGGGGAGGTCGAGGAAAACCGAAAGGATGGATTTAAAAGGTCGGACAAAAGTCATTCAAAAGATGCTTGGGATCGATTTCCAGGGGCATTTGTTTCACCTCTAACTTTTGCTTCATTCTAACTTTTGCTCCACTTCAGGAGTATGAAGCCGTTTAAGGTCTTGCCTTTAGCTGTGAGTTGAAAAAGGGACGATTGCATAAATACATAGACTTAATGCAAAATATAAAGACTTAAAAACATCTGCGAACCGGTAGGGAAGGTAAGTGAATCCCACCTCTGAAATGCAGCCCACTGTTAACCCACTGCCAAGATAATGATACTATAGCAATAGCTTACATACTGCTTCACAGAGCTTTCCAGCCCTCTCTAAGCGGTTTACAGAGTCAGCATATTGTCCCCAACAATCTGGGTCCTCATTTTACCGACCTTGGAAGGCTGGAAGGCTGAGTCAACCTTGACCGTATGAGAATCAAACTACCGAACTGCAGTCAGCCTGTAGTCAGCAGAAGTAGCCTGCAGTACTGCATTCTAACCACTGTGCCACCAACTATAATGATAATGTGCTTTATATTGCCACAGCGACGGTTAATAATGATAGGTGTTATAAATCACTAGTGATGAAATCATGTTATCTGTCTCAGCAAATACACCCATCTGATGGAGGGTGCTTCATATCTATTGTACCTCCAATAGCAAAATGCTATGAAGCAGAGGCTCAGGTGGCTTCCCTAGTGATCTTTTCTCTTGGTGTTTTTTATCATCACGCAGCCATCCCAGAAAATGGGTAAAAAGTCCCTCATTACTGTTCTGTCAGCGCAATGCTGGTTAGATGACTCTAGAAAATGTTATAAGTCACTAGTGCGGATCCTGATTTAGAGTTGTTCTGGCAAGTTCAAATAGGGAAATATGACTCCTAGGTTCGGATGCTATACTGTTTTAAACGCCAAACCTAGCATCCTGAAATGAGATGTAATCCAACTGAAAGGCAAATTATATAGCTGATGTGGCATACAGATAATATGCTCCCACCTACATATCCAATCAGATTTTCAGCCACTGTATCGAAGTAATTGAGGTTCTGCTGTTTCTATTCCTACATATCATTTAGGGATCTTATTTGAGTGAGCTGAGCATTCTGCATTTTGGGAATTGTAATCCCAGGTCTTCTGGAGGGGATTGAGGAAAGCTGGACCACTGTCATAGAGGTTTTTCCCAGTTCAGGTTCAAGCTGAAGATCCTGAAAGGTATTCCTCAATATCACTAGTCTTTTGCCTTTCGGGAGCGAGGCAGGGTTCAAAAGCAGTTTGCTTTTCAGGGAAGAATAAAACTCTGTGAAACAAGATTATTGATCAACTACTTCTAGGTCAATATTCATCAACTTGGTTCCCTTCAGATATATTTGGATTTTGATTCGCACAATTCTGAGTCAACACAGGGGAAATGGGTTATGAAAAAGGCTGTTTTAGAACAGGTTTCTCAGCCAGACAGAGCTTTTTGGCTTTATTATGTTGGGAAAAAGATTTGCATGCGGATTAGATACAGAGAAGGATTGAGGATATACAGTATTTCACAAATGATGCTAAAACTGGATTTTCCATTTTTAATTCACCTGTAAGTTTGCATTGGTGAAATTAAGGCTTACCTCCAACTCCATTCAAAGTTTATCTGAGGTGGCGCATAGCCATTAATTGCTCTCTTGGGCTTTCCAATCTTTCCAATTTGTTGCATCAATATTTCCTACAGTCAGATCCTTGGAACAGAAAGCAGATTTTTTTGCTTATGCTCTCCAGTCATGTGAATAACACTGTATTAGCAAACAGCCTGCTTGCTATCATTAACCATCCATACCACAAGTGCACAAATTAAGTCCCAAGGCCATAGGCTGCCCTTGGATGCAGTCCCCAGAGTTTTTAAAATGTTGTCACTACCTTGTAATTTATTGGGTTCAACCTGTTAATTAATGTCCTTATTTTATTATTGGATGGAAAACTATCATCCACTTTTGGTATATAGTGGAGTCAACTAAGGATTTAGATATAGGTATAGCTCATTCTAATGGACACTGTTCATGAACTAAAAAAATCTAATCATTTATAGAGATACATTGCAAATGCTTATCCTATTTTACTAAATTCCAGTTCATATTCTTGTTGTGGTTAAATCATAACATAAGTGTTTATTCAAAACTTCACTAAGCAAAGTTAATGGTGTTGGGCCTCATACTTTCTAGGGCAGGGGTCTCCAAGCTTGGTCCCTTTAAGACTTGTGGACTTCAACTCTCAGAGTTCCTCAGCTTTGCTTTGCTGGCTGAGGGACTGGGAGTTGAAGTCCACAAGTCTTAAAGGGTCCAAGGTTGGAGACCCCTGTCCTATGGCATAAATTCATTTTAGTGATTCTTGAGGCAATGCCACACAGTTCCAATTTTCATCTCTCCAAAACCTGCAAATATAATATAATATAATAACAGAGTTGGAAGGGACCTTGGAGGCCTTC
>JAHWGE010312589.1:0-10197 GCA_019457695.2 Chrysopelea ornata
CACACTTGGCCAATAAAAAATTCTATTCTATTCTTTTCTATTAGTTTTTGTAACCATATACAATTAGATCTGTAAGGAACAAATACTATACCTCTTTCAGTTCTCAAGCTGAATTAATCATTTATTAATCCTTTTAGCTAACCCCATTTCACCACCAAGGACTTATGGTGGTCTTCTACCTAACACTGAGAATATATAAGCTTTGTTCACATTACTTTCAACTCTTTCCTAGTGCGAAAACTTAATTCATATGATACACTACATTACTTGAAGCAATTATTCAAATACTTTATTCTAATTCAAAAGTTTTCACTCTTTAGATTAGGATTCACTTTTAAATCAAATATGCAATAGGAGTTGCATTAAAAATTTTACTACAAATATTTATAGTAACAGTATAGCAGTAAAATCCCGTTTAGAGTGAATTACAATGTACCAGATAAAGATGCATTATAGAATTCCTTCCATATACATAGGTTACTAGACATTAATAGATTAGCACAAAATAAGGTCATAGAAACACATGAACATACATTTCTGAAATCCATATTTATAAGTACTCTAGTCACATTTGAATTAATGAAGTTAGGAACAAATAGCTCTCTTCTCTAAGTTCTTCTATTCCAGATAGTGATGTGTAGTATTAGAATGTGATGCTTTACATTTAATACATTTTTGTTAACACTGGTAGGCAAATATTTTTCCTTGGTATAAGAAATGTTCTTTCAGGGTTTTTTTTAGTAGCCAAAGTTTGATAATTCTATTTAAACCCAGAAAACATTCTGTTCTATGTACATACTGGTTTGTTTATATCTGATATCTCAGAATGCCCTCAGAAGGAACATTTATAGCTCAGTTTCAGCTAAAACAAATGTGCTGACTTAAAAGTACACAATTGTAACTGCACGTTGGACACCAAACTGCAAAGTGACCTCAAATAATTAATGCAGACAGAATAAAATTCTATACCTAGAAAAAGAAATTACTAATTTATGAAGCAAGACACTAAAGTTATCACATCAGCATGAACTTCCTCCAATGTGAAATCAGATTCCATTGATCTGTTATGCATTTTAAGCTGGATAAGAATGTGGGAAGGACTGGAGGAATGGAAAACAAAACCAAATTTGCTTTTCATTTGAAATATTTAAACATTCATTTTTTTCATTAAGTAATCTAATGAAGTTGTAGCTCTTAAAGAAATTTCAAATACACTGTAGGTTTAGTGGTCAAACTTCTGAAAATATTAACATCCATAAAACCAAATGAGCTGACTTAAATAAACGGGGTCCCCTTAGGTTCAATTGTGTCTCTACCTGTACCAACATACAAACTAGCAGAAACCCTTCAGAGGAAACTCAGGCTCCTGGTCAATGACTCAGTCACTCAATAAATTCCCCAGAACAATTTCTCCTATATATCAAATATACCAAGATCAACAAGGAAGAAATCATGGTCTCATTCGATGTCACTGCTCTTCTCACCGTGATTGCCATTGACCTGGCTAAATAAACCATACACCACCAGTAAACACCATACCCACAAGGATGATGCCACTACAGAACACTCTATGTTCAAAGAAACCATCATGAAACTCCTGGATCTATGCCTCAACACATGTTTCAAGTCCAGTGAGAAAATCTATAAGCAAGTACAAGGGATCACCCATATCAGGCCTAATAGCAAAAGCATTCATGCAATGACTCAAATTCATAATGCTACCCACCATCCAACCAAAAGTCTGGACACTCTACGTCAATGACACCTTCATTTAATTTTAATTTAATTTTAATTTTATTAAATTTATACCCCGCCCTTCTCCCCAAAGGGACTCAGGGCGGCTTACAACATATTAAAAAACATATGAATAGCAATATTAAAAACTTCATCATCATCAAACGCTTCCAAATGGAAGAAACACGCCATCTGCTCAATAACATTCCCTGGAATCAAATTCACACTTAAAGAAGAAACAGACAACAGACTCCCATTCCTCAACATTGACATAAGGAGGCCAGAGAATGGAGAACTAGAAACCTGTGTCTACCACAAACCCATGCACAGACCAGATCCACAGCTTTGCAAGCAACCACCCACTTGCAAACCACACACAAAACAAGCTGCGTCCCAACACTCTTCGAAAGGGCCACGACATACTGCAGCACCACAACACTAAGAAAAGCAGAAAAGAGATGGTTGCTTGACAACCTTCTCTGTAACGGCTATCCCAAAAACTTCATATTCCAACACACAGCACCCAAACCACAACACACCACATAGCCAACCACCACACAAAAACTAACCCTACCATACACAAAAGGGGTGTCGAAAATGATAGAATCCTCCAACCCTTAAGAATAGCAATAGCCCAGAAACCTTCAGCCACACTCTGGCAGGAGTTATCCAGAACCAAAGATACAGAAGGATAAAAGAAACAATGTAATCTACAAAATCAACTGTAACCAGTGCAACCAATTCTATGTAGGACACACACCATGTCAATTAAAAGCCAGGATCCACAAACACTGGCTGGCAATCAAATGCCACGATCCCAAATCCTTAATCTCTTCCCACACTGACATCAAACAGCACCCGTTTGATTGGAGCAACCCCAAAATCATCAGCCACTCTACCACCTTCCACACTCACGAGTTCATCGAAGCCTGGCATTCCACAAGCAATTCCATCAACATTGACCTACAACCAGCCTATTAACCCCTCAGATCCAAATCAACCACACAGCCAACCAGACAGCACTGACCCTCAACCAACCCATGCAATCCCCTCACCAGCAATTCACCTACCAATCATCCTGTTAGAGATATAACCTATCACAAGGCCCATCACAAGTCCCTCACTTGACACACCCACACCTGAAGCCCTTATAAACTCTACTAAAGATGTTACCTAGCCTGGTAATGAAACATTTGGAAACCAACCCACAAGCTCAGAGAACAAACTTTCACTCTCATCCTACATCCAAGTTACAGATATTTGCCACTATTGCAAATATTCATTACAACACTTGGGACATTTGCTGTAAAAATAAATAGCCCTGATTTATATATATGTTTACACATCATATTTATTAGTCCATGTTAGGAAAATACAATATCTAGCTCAAAGGAACAGTTCAGCTCATCCATCCTCTCATCCCTAACTTGGAAAAAAACTCCATTGTGGCCCTATCCTTTTGTTCTCCCCTTCAGAAGTCTCTACATTGTTTTATAGGCATTTAGAGAAGTAGCAAGTTCAAATGTACAAAGAACATGTCCAGGCATATTACACTCAATAGATCGGTCAATTACAAAGTCAGTCATTAATCCACGTCACTCAAATCTTCCAAGATTACTGCAGCATGAATATGTAGTATGTTTTTGACATAGTCTTGATTCAGAGAACACACTAAGCTATAAATGGTTGGCTTGATGAGTCTTTCTTGGTTGTAATCTATGTCTAATGCAGGCGTGCCAAACTAGCAGCCTGCAGGCCAGATGTGTCATATGCAGGCCATGGCCACCCCGGCTCTGCAAAGACAAAAAGTCATGATACGTCATGTGATGCAATCAAGTTTGACTATCCATGGTCTAATGTGTCATGCAAACCAAGGTGATGGTTTATCCAATAGCTATGGCGAAGCACAACATTTAAACAGGTATAAAAAGCAAGATTATTTTTTCTTCAAATTCCAGGGAAAGCTGTTTGTAAGTTGATCAATAAACACAATTCATTCTGAAGTGTGTAAATTGAAAACACTATACTAGAAGATTCCGATTTTCTGCTATTTAAGAAATAGGCATTAATGTTTAGTGTTTAGTATGGAATCAGATCCTAGCAAATGATAAAAGGTTTCATGACTGGCACCTAGTTATATTGGGAAAACCTGGCCAACGTTGACTGATTTCAAAAGCAAGTGATGAGAGTTCTGATTGGTAATTCCATAGGAGGTGATAAAGAAATTCAAAGCTACAATTGGGAAATCTGTAAACAGGAGACGGAAATGGCACAGCATGTAGATAGACACTGTGAGGAAAATTAAAACCCACTATCTTTAGGATAGTTAAAATAAAAACCATAGTTTCTCATGGCAAATACGTCAGTTGTGACAAAAACCAAAAGACCCCCAGTTTTCAGTTATGCAAAAAAATCATTTCTAAGCAGAGCTATCATATCTGTAACTAATTGCCTTTCTACCGCCATAACAAGGCATTTAAGGCTTGACACTTCCTGTTTATAGCCATCAAAATATATTCTGCAAAAAGCCATAACTCTGAAGCATCTGATAAATGAATTTTCTCTAAATCAATTCACAGACTCAAGTCCACAAGAAAAAAAGGCAATTTCAATCAGAATGAAAATATACATAACTGTATGTTGGTTTACATTCTAATCAGCCCAGCTTCAAAACAGTGGGCTACCTTAAGGATACTAGATTGCACACTCTCCAAGTGGGACCATGAGCCAAGCGGTCTTCTCCCAACACATAAATTGCATGGATGTGTTCATGCAATCACCAAGAACCATGTTTTACTAGAGGTTTTTTATTCTGATCAGGATTGAGCCTTAAATTCTCTTTCCCAACCTTCTAAGTCTTTCTCTACAATGGGGAGACAGAAGACACCTCAAATGTATTTTAAGCCTTTAACCACCCAGTACAGCAGTTCATCTAAGCAGTGCTTGTTTGTTTGTTTGCATTTCAAAGATGCCCACACCTCAATTTCAGGTCCCTTGGCCAAGATCATCGACCTCTCAGGACTCTCTGGAGCCTCACTCCACAGAAAGTATCTACACCTTGACTGGAGTCTTGTATTTATGCCTTACGCTGACTTTAAATGCAGCTGCCCGTGGAATTGACCACTTCCTCCCTGGAAGGTAGCCCTGGAAATTCCGGAGACAAGCCTCGCTTTTCCTTGCAAAAGCCTTCTAGGCAACATTATCCCGTTCCCGAGGAGCCTGGGCGCCCAATAAAGCCGACGAAGCGCCGACCCCCAAAGCGCCACCAAGCGTGGAAGGAAAGGACTCGCCCCTCCGACCGTCGCAGGGGCCATCTGCGTCCGTACCCCCATCTAAGCGGGGCGCCCGCGCCTTCCCCTCGCTTTCTCCATTCAACAAGCTTCCACCACCTGAGGTGGAAGATGACAACCGCCGTCCGCGGACTCCGAGCCCAACCCGGAGAGGCGGAGAAGCCATTCCCAGAGCCTCATTTGTGGTCGGTTTCAAGGGTAATTAAGGAGAAACGCCCCGTACAAACACACAGCCCACTCAGGCAATTAGGAAGAGAGGCTCACCCGACCGTCAACACGCGGCAGGGATCCCGCCCTTGGCAGCCTCTTCCCGGCGCCCCGAAGGAGCCAGGCAGGGCAGCCGCGGCCGGCGGTGGCTTTCTCCTGCCCTCACTCCTCAGTCAAGCCAGGTCATCTCTCCTGCCCCTCCTCCCCCCCGCCGCCGCCGCCGCCCGCTGCCCGCCACCGCTGGCTTCGGGCAGCCACCGCTAGGCGGAAGGAGCCTGCCTGGATCCTCCCGCTCTTTTCGGGGGGGGGGGGGGAGAAGGCGACAGCCGCCCCGCAGCCCTATCCCGGTGCCGCCCTTCCAAACCCCGATCTCCCACCTCCTCGTCTTGCTCCTCCAGCGAGGCATCCGTCTCGGGACGAGGGCGGACGCCCCCGCCGCCCTCTAGACCTCCCGGGTTACCCGAGTCGTCGTCCTCTTCCTCGCTCTCCCGCCGCCCGTCCACGCATCCTTCCTTTGCCACCTCGCCTTCCTTCCCGGCGCAAGAGGGGACGGAGGGCAACCCGGCGGGGGCGGCCGGCGCTTCCACTCCTGGCCCCGGCCGCTCGGAGGTAACGCCGCGTCGGTGGGGAGCCGCCCGCTCGCAACCGCTCCGGCTGGCCGGAGGGGCGGCAGACCCGGCTTCGCCTTCTTCGGAAAGAGTTTGGGAGTCTGACGACGACGACGAGGGGGACGAGCTGGAGCTGGAGGAAGAAGACGGCGAGAGTCGCTGGCCTCCCTCATCTCGCCGCTCAACCTCCTCCTCCTTTCCCAGCGCTGCTGCCGCGGAAACTTTCTTGCCCATCGCCGCCTCTCTTGAAGTGCGGAGGAAAGACCGCCGCCACCCGCCTTGGGTGGGTCGGAGGAGAAAGTCAGCCGCCCGCCTCCGCCAGCGGCATCAACACCGGAGGCATCCTCCGCCGGAAAGGGAAAAACGCCAGCAGAGCCGCCGCCGCCGTGCCCCGCTATACCGGGACGTCGCCCGGTGGCAGCGACATCCCCCCCTCGGCCACCTTCGCAAACGCCAGCGGCTCGAAACTCTGCGCGGGCTGCAGGAGAGCTCTCGGCGCGCAACCCGGTCGGTCCTCAGACAGCCCGGGAGGCGTCTCTTGCCTTCCGCGGACCCGCCTCCTGGCAATAGGCGAGGTAGATGGGCTGTCCACGCAGCCAATGGCGAAGGCGGCGGCGGCGGCGATGGGCGGGCCCGCTAATGGGGCGGGAGGGGGAAGAGAGGTAATCCTGAGCCGGGTGAGCGGGAAGCAGGCAGGTAACAGGAGCACGAAGCGGTAGCCGCAGCAGTCGCCGGCGAGGGAAAACGCGCGGGAGCGCTCCCGAGCGCCCTGAAAGTCGGAGCACGCCCCTGTTGGACGTGTAATAGAGACGACTTCTGAAGCTGGGTCGTCTTTAAGAATGGGCTGGGCCGGATGGTTTGTGGTAAGGTGGGTCCTTAAATCTCCAAGAGTGCGAAGTCTCCACAACGACACCTGGGAATCCCAGGTCTCCTTAGACTGGGAAGTCGTCCATAACAGACCGCTTTAATACTCTTGTTAAGTAAGAAAGCTGTAGAGAGCATCAGCATTTATTCAGGCATCCCATTTCCTTTGGATTTAACTAAGTGCATTCCAGAGTGGAACAACAGGGGCAGCTTCGTCAACATTTTTTTTTTAATTTTTTAATTTTATTTTATTTGCAAACCTGTCACAGCACATGAATTAGGAGGTCATCCTCCCTGGTCCTTCACAAACAGAATAGTTACTCATTCTGGACAATGTTTCAATGAATCTGTAAGTATGGGTGTCTATCACTTTGGGGGGGTGGGCACCCTTTTGGCTACAATGTAAGCCTAAACCTTGTACTTGTTTCTAAGCAAACTCGCTCTTCGTCTTCTGCCAAACACCAGGGTTTCTCAGTCTCAGCAGCATTGAAATGTGTGGACTTCCAATTCCCAGAATTCCCCAGCCAGTATGGAAAAACAAAAGGTCTCCAGGGAACAATGGCATCCAGCATCCTTGCCATCAATGCAACTTATGGCAGAATTGCCCATCCCAAGCATCAGTTGGAAACCAAGTAGATCATGTTCCTGTCTCAAGGAGTCCTTGTTATTGGCATAGTAGGGACACTTTGACAAATGGCTGTGTCGGAAATCTATCCATTTTCATAATTAATGATGGAGCACAGTTGACCAAAATGTTACTTCCTTGATCCGATCTTTAAAAGCTGCTCTACACTATTCCCCATTCTGTTCTTTTCCTAGATACATGGACACACTTCCAAACTAACAGTGCTGAATTCAATAGTTTCTCTATCTTTTAAGAAAATTAAAACCACTATTTCATCTCCAACAAGTGGTTATCTAGCCCCTTTGAAATCTTCCTGTGAAAGAGAGATCTAGCCAAAGTGTTCTTCTTAATAGCTCTGATCATGAGGAAATCCCTTCTAATATTCAGCCTGGATCTCTGGTACTCTCACTTCAAGCCATTGGTTTTTAACCTCTCAATTTCACATAACATTTTAGGTATTTATATACTGCTATCGTCTTCTTTTAGTTTTCTTTTTCCAATCCAGAGATATTCAGCTCTTTTTACTGATCCTTCTTGAGCTTTCTAGATCCCTTATTATCCTAATAGTTGTCTGAATCTGGCCCTGCTGATGCTTTTATTAGGCCAAAAAGAATTATAATAGTTTTTAGAATCAGAATAAGTTAGCTAAAAATTTTTTCAGGAATTAGAATGTAGCATGTACATTTCATCTAGAGTTCTCTAAGTCATATATTACAATTGAGGTCTTCCAGGAATCAATTTTGGGGTAATTTACAAGATGTTCAATAGGTGTTTTCTAAAAATCAGAGGGAAAACATATAGAAACTAAGTAGGATGAGCCAAAATGTGACCTACTTATTAATTTTTGGAATATGAACAGAGCAAATACAATCTAGTGATATGTTTCAGATGTTATAGAGAGGATCAGAAAAACGGAGAATGATAAATTATGCAATAATGATAATTTATCATGAAAATTTGAAACTTTCCTTTCAAGTTCCAAAATTACAGTCAATAGCTATGATTACATATTTTTATCAAATAAGGTAGACACCTAGTTTTACAGTTACCCAACATGAAAATTTGGTTAGTGTTTAGCCATGGTTAATGCTCTTGTGACTTAATTTGTTGTTTAAATCCAGCCCTTTTGATTATAGTTCAAAATATTCCATAAATCTAGAAAATAGTAACTCATTTAAATGTGTTAACATACCTATGAGAATGAAGACTTGGTGTCCTTTCCAAGTTATCATTTTGAAGGTAATATATCAAAAGGTTTAGACAGGCTCCCTTGACATTTTCCATCAAAGAAGCTCTATACTTTCAAAGGTACTATACTTAGCTTGGTTTTAAGAAAATGTTTACCTTATTCCTTTATAATGATTATAATGTTCAAAATGACATTTTTCACTATATTTATTTGTGGTTGTTTTATTTTACCTTTTTATTCAGCAAAAACTAGTAGTAAAAAGAACCAACATAGTAGAATCAACATAGGACATATTTCTCGGTGAGAAAGCACATGTAATTGTAATTTCTATTTAAAAGGTTTTGATAGGCTGAGTAACTAAGACTTCTGTCACTGCCAGCCAAAATAAACACACTGATCTAGATGGACACAATGTCTAAATTGACCTAAGGATGCTTCTTATGTTTCTAAAATTGGAATTAAAATTGTTATTCTGTTAAAAATAGCTTTGTTACATTATATAAACATCAAGTATTTTTTGAGGTTTACTGCAGGCATTTAATTAACTGGCCCAAGGAAAGATGATGATGATGATGATGTTGTTGTTGTTGTTGTTGTTGTTACTTTCTATTTGTCCTTTTAGCTTGTTCATTCCTATGCAGGCATTCTTCTGCACTGAAATACTGTACAGATCTCCATTAGCAAATCTGAATTTAGACGTAATAAACAAAGAGCACTTTTGAATCAAGATTGTGTTTAACCACATAGATTACTGAGTACACGGGAGTTTGGAATCAAGTTAATTGTACAGTGTTGTTAGTTGCAAAGTCATGTCCAACCCATCATGACCCCATGGACAACTTTCCTCCAGGCCTTCCTGTCCTCTACCATCCGCTAGAGACCACTTAAACTCACGCCGACTGTTTTAGTGACTCCATCCAGCCACCTCATTCTCTGCCATCCCATTCTTCTTTTGCTCTCAATCATTCCCAGCATTAGGCTCTTCTCCAGTGTTTCCTTCTTTCTCATTAAGTGGCCAAAGTATTTCAGTTTCCTCTTCAGGATCTGGCCTTCTAAAGAGCAGTCAGGGTTGATCTCCTTGCAGCCCAAGGGACTCGCAGGAGTCTTCTCCAGCACCATAGTTCAATTGTACAGTGCTATGATCAAAAGTAAATCCTACTGAATACACTCAGGTGGGTGCAGCTTATTAAAGTTGCAGCATCCATTAACCTTGTGGTTCAACCATGAAGAGATAGTGGAAAAGGGAAAACTACTATATGAATAGCAAAACCATTCAAAAATAAATGCTTCAGTTTTAATATCTAAGATAATATTTGGATGCCCATGTTGCATCAAAACATAGCTTAAACCTAGTTTATTGAATAGATCACAATAGATCACAATATATTACTCCATAAACTATTATTTAAACCACACATTAGCACACACTAACTGTAAACACACTAATATAAACCAAGCAATAAATCATGTAATTCCAATCAATGTGTCTCCATAATTTTAAAATGTTTTAGGAAAATTCACTCTGCACCTTTTGTTAGTGTGATAAAAGGAATAATTATAGAAATCTATGAATATATACACTTTTCCTAATATGCAGCAAGCCTTAAGACTATCATAATGCTTGTCAATTTGGAAGCTATTTAAACAAACATCTATAATAAATTATAGCAGTTATATTTT
>JAHWGE010316821.1:0-10254 GCA_019457695.2 Chrysopelea ornata
TGTTGTTGTTGTTGTTGTTGTTGTTATTATTATTATTATTCTGAATTCTAGAAGCTTCATTAGCATTAGATAGTAATGAGTTATTCATATGCATGATACATTTTCTTTTTAAAAAATCAGTCTTTTAGTTATAAGTGTTTTTAACAGCAGCTTGAGTTCCAACCACAGCAAGCAACAACGATTCACTACATATATGCAAAACTCTGCCTGATGATTTTGTGCAAAGCAAACTGTTTTTAAAAGAATGAGCCAAGCTATTTTTCCTCTTGATTAGTTGGCAAGCTTGTCTACTTTTTTATTTTTAAACAACAGCTGAATGTGTAGAAAATAAGGAAAGTTTTCTGCAGTGGTTCGTCTCCATTTCAGAAAGGTTTTCCTGTTCATGACTGTATATCCAGATGCTGTTGGAAATGTGTACAGGTAGTCCTCAACTTACAACCATAATTGGGACCAGAACGTCCATTGCTAAGCAACACAGTCATCAAGTGAGACATTGTATGATTTCATCTGATTTTGTGATTTTTTTTTACTGTGATTGTTAAGCGAATCCAGCTTCTCCCATTGACTTTGTTCATCAGAAGCCAACAAATGGCTGCAAATGGTGATTGTATGATCCTGGGCTGCTGCGGTTGTTGTAAATATGTGCTGGTTGCCCAGTGTCCAAATTGTAATCACATTACAGCAGGGACACTGCAATGGTCGTAAGTGTGAGAGAACCAGTCATAAGGCACTTTTTTCTGCACTGTCATAACTTTGAACAGGTGCTGAACAAATGGTTGTAAGTTGAGGACTACCCATAAACTGAAGTCTAAAAAACATTGCAGTTCAGTTCACTTGGGCGTTATCAGCATTATCAAAGCTATGTAGAGCCTGGCCTTAGGAATACTACCACTAAGGTATACTTAAATGGGGAAGGAAAAAAATATCACAATCATAATGGGAGTGGTTACTTTCTATTGTATGCAGAATGAAAAAGGTTAGAAATGCCTAACTCTGGGTCATTCATTGTCATACTTCATGTGCTCAGGCTTTTCTGGAAAGTCTGGCAGGCCAAAAAGAGAATGATGGAATTTGACACTGGGATATGAAATGTATTTCATGAGTATTGCAGACAGGAGGGGAGGGAGAGAGGGAAAGATTTCATGACCTGTTGCACGCAAAGCTCTGCCATGCTGACCAAGTTTCCCTGGGTTGCACTAAGCAGCGAAACATTTCAAACCAAAAAAGAAAAGAAGTCCAGTTGTCATGACTCAACTTCCAAACAAGATGCATTAAGCATTTGATCCATTTTACGTAGCTTGACTATAATCCCTTCGGAGATCCTTTCCATTTAAAAAAGATAAATGAACACCCACCCATTGGTTTGACACCAGTGCATTATAGTTATGATTCACAGTCGCTAAATATAAGGGAAAAACACAACTTAAGGTCAGAACAAGATGACCTAACGATAATTGATGATGGTCAATTGAAACAAAGAGGCCCAAGTTGTAACATCAACTTCTTTGGGGCTATTAGATCTGGGTTGCAAAAATCTAGACAATTGCTAGGTGGCAGAAATGAAATAGAGAAAACTTCAATTCTTGCTGCTATCTAGTTGACATCCAGACTCTTTAGATCAATCATATTCAGTCTTTGTCAGATTTGCTATCATTTGAGTAACTAAATCTTTACCAGCAAGTTATTAACACTTGCTTTACTTCCGCATGCCAGATTGGCTGGTTCCTTTCTAGTTGACATCTTGTATTTCTGCTTAATGTTACCTTGGTTAGTCCTGAAACAACCTGTGGCTTTTTTCCACTGCCCATAGAACTATTGGAAACCTTTTGCTCAACACAGATTCCCCTATGGCTCCCCAGAAGGTTTCTGGGACAGATTATTCTAACTGGGCCATCCTCTCATCACAGCATTATAATCTTATTTATTTGTTGAGTTGCTAGTCAAAAGGTTCCTCTCCCCTCTCCCCCTGAAAAATGGCAATATGGATTGTGATGAACTGATTATGCAGAACGTAGAATAGATGTGGAAAGCAAAGGGGAGGAGGCAGCTGAAGGGTGGTGGCTCAGCTCCAGACCTGACAGGAACAGAACATTCTTGCTTGGAAAGTGGAGACACGATCTGCAACAGTTATTACATCATGAAGCAGTTGTGTGCAAAGCCCTACAGGGAGGGAACCTAGAGGAGGGAGTGATTTTTTGGAAGGTGCAAGTCAAGGGAAGGAATCTGCAGAGCAAAGCAACCCTCCAGGAGGAAGTGTTGGCTTGCTTTCTACAGGGAATTTTGAATTAACTAAGTACACTGAAATCCATTCCAAATAAACCAATAGGAATACTAGTCCTGCCAGCCTAGAATTTTGCAGAGAAACTGGCCATAAAATTGGTTCTGGATAGCCTGTTGTTGCTGGGAAGTGGGACAATAAAGAGACAGTGAAGTTGACTGTGGGTATCTGGGCCGTTTATTTCAGTGGATTTGAAGAATCTTAGGCGGGTGTGGTGGTGTGTGCACACCATCCACAGAATAACACATCAGGAAGCTAATAACACAGAAATTGGATTGTGTCTTACTAAATCTGTTTTATTCTGAAGCACCAAAGGCATTTTTTTCCTGCAGCAGACAAGCAGGGCTTCCTTCTGGAAGTTACCTGTCACAATGAGAATGGCATCACTTGGCCAAGTTAGATCCTCCGTTCTCTGTGTGGGTAGCCCATTATCCAAAGCACTGATTAGGATTATACTAGTTGTTCAGGAAAGAAAGTGCCCTCTGGTTTGCCTGGCTCCAGGGCCTTGAAAAGAGAGAGTTCACAGGCAGAAATTGAACAGAAGCTCTTCCCAGCACAACCTTAGCTATTACTGTTTGCCAAAGAAATAGCATTATAGGGGCAAATTTAAAAGTTCAGCTCTGTGATAGTCTCAGGCTCTGTTCAAGAAAGATGTCCAGAGACTTCCTCTATAACCCAGCACTAATTAATCCCAGAAGCTTTAATAGCCCTTGCTATAAATTTGCTGACATGACTTCATTTTTCCTTTAAGATGTTGTCCAGTATTATTGGATCCTGTAATTCAGAATTCAAGGAACTCATTCCAAGAGGAATGTAAACCTGTTCCATTATGGTTGCATTTTCATAGCACACTCAACTAAATCTGTTCATTGCTGGGTTCACATATCCTGCTGTGCCCAGACAAATAAATCATGTTATAGTTTACCATGACAGCCTGAGTCGGTAATAAACATTGGATTCCTACAGCAGATTGAATCACAAACAGCCTTATCCTATATTAACTGGTCTAATGTATTGTATAAACCTAACATGCATGTCATTTTGGATGTATGCCCTTGTTGCTTTCATAATCAGTCTTTCTGTTCCGTGTGCTTTTCTGCTTACAGTCAGACTTCATTTTCAGAACTTCATTGCACTCTTAATTTTACTGTACACTCGTATCACTTTCCTTTGTGCTGAACAATTTCTAGCCATTCGGCTTTTATTACAGGAAAGCCCCAAACAGACCTTGATTTTCAAAGTGAAAATGTTCAAAGGTTATGTTGTTCTCTTTTAATTGGAAAGCCTGTCTGTGACACTTTCGTGAATGCAAAGCACTTGGCATCAATTCAGATGCCCTCTTATCTTTTGCTTTGCTTTTGATTACTGCTCTTATGTAACTGTACAACTGTATTTTTATTCTGATGCTACATTGAATTGGTAAGATCCAGCTCCTCCTATGCCAAGAGCTCAAAGTGAGCGGCAGTCCTTCTCTCTTCTGACCTCTTTTGAATCCTATCAGACCTACTGCCCCAAGGGGGTGACGCAGACTGAGAAGTAGGTCAGCTTCCTCTTCATGCCTGAGCTTGCAGGATCCTGGTTGTATACACCCAAGCCAGCTTAGTAGTAGTTCCATGTGCCCTCTAAGACACGAGGCCAGGCCCTGTAGGCAGATCAGGGTGTGGGATTTGGGCTTAGCTGGAAAACGCTTTCTCATTCTGGGTCAAGGCAAGAAAATAATATGTGGACCTAGAGGGAGGATGTTATCTCTTTGACATCAAGAGCCCAGGAAGGCCGGGAATCGGCACAAATTGATAGCAGTCGCACCCTTTTGATTCAGCATCAGGTGATGGATTTGGGAGGAGAGACCAAATAAAAGGTAAAGTTAAAAAAAAAAGGCCTGGAAATGCAGACTGTTCATGCTGCTCAATTGTTAACTCCCAATTTGGGGAGAAATCATTGGGAGGGTTGACAAATTCCTTATAATAAACATCTCTAATAAAATGGATCCTTGAGGAATTGCTAGCCTCGGAGTCTTTAATTAGGGATGTTACTTGGAACCCTGACACTGAGGTCTATGAATTTCTATGCTTAGAAATCTTGATTTCGTGTGTATTATTGATGTAGCAGTTACTATTATTATGAATTAAGATGGTTACAGCTACTCACTGCAAAAGACTCTGTTAGGTTTGCTGCCTTTTGGTGAGGGGTTCTGTCAGTCCATCCTCCCCTTGGATTTTTGCTCTCTGAAGGTCATTTTCTAAAGACTGAAATTTCCTCTGTCTATTTGGAGGCTAGTCTACTTTAGTATTTTTAAACATACTACTTTGTTCAGTATGGCACTAGTAGGACCTGCTGCATAAATGTAAGATTTGTATTTGGAATACATACAATGATGCTTTGTGATGCATTCTTTTGTTCGTGGAAGAAGTTTTTAGGGCAAGGGACCAAGGAGAGAGAAAATATTTTATAGAAGAAACGTCCAGGTTTGAAAAAAGAAACGTGAGGTCTATGAAGACACTTGAATGAAACACGAATATCAAAATAGAAGTTAATATGGTTCGATGGATGCATTTTAATTTCACCCAGATTATTAAAAGTGGCAAATGCATTATATATTTTTTGCAAAAGCTCACAAAATATTGACACTTGCTCTGTAGAAATCTGTATAGAAGGGTGTTCATGGCTTTCTCTGTAGAAATCCTGGCACCATTCAAGATACTGAGACTGCTGAATCTGGTTGGAAATTGGAGCAAGGCTGATTGGGGAACTACTAGTTATCAAGATGGTTCTATGGCCGCGGCTCCAATTGTTAGCAGTATTTTCTCCTATTGGTCCCCAATATTGCCTTCTCTGCCTCCTGCTGCTATTATTTCTTTGTGAAGAAACAGTTTGTAGGCCAGTAGGTTGTTGGCGCTGTGCCGCTCTCTCTTTTCTGTAACTGTTGTGCAATCCATAATCATCAGACCTGTTTTGACTGCCTAGCTTGATAAATATTCAGTGTTTACTGACCTATATTCCTGCTGCCTGTGCCTGGTGCGCGTAGATCACATGCAAGGAAAAGAAAGGGAGGGGGTTTGCCATCATCGTGGGGGAGCGTGCGTGCCACTTGGTACACATGGCCTTGCCTTCTCGGGAAGGAGCACTTCAGCATTCCTATCTATGTGTCATGGTGGATGTGGAAGGAAGGTTGGGTGACGTTCTTTATGCAACCTGTCTGGCTCGCTGGCCTATCCCTCAGCAGTCAAAAGGGGGCTGGAAGATTCCCTGCCTTGGATCTCTCGGCTTCAAGGTTAAAAATCCCCATCCGGATTCACTTCTTGTAATCTCCTTTACTCTCCCTCCCTCCTTTCCTCCCCATGTTATGAGAAATTGGGGTGGGGGGTGGGGTGTTGTCTGTCTGTGTGTATTTCCGTGTGTGTGTGAGAGAGATGGGGAGAGTACATTTGTGAATGAAATGGAAGTAAGTGGCACATTTTGGGTGTATCAGAGTGGCATTGTCCCTACAGGCATGTCCGAATGCAGGCATCTCAGAGGGGAAAAGGGGCTTAAAAAAGGAGAGCCTTAATGTAATGAATGCATCACTGTATCTGGAAAAGGTCAAATGTGACTCCTTTGTCTTTCTTGGGGGTATACCAATTAGAAAAGTAGTTTTTCTCTTGTATGTTTGGCAGAAATCTCAATGTGGGTGCAGTATCTCTGGGGTGTGGCGTGCTTTGGGTCTGGGCGGGGACAAGGTGGGACATATATTTTGATTGCCAAGCAGAAATTACAGCTGAATGTAGTTTGTGGGGCAGCCCCCCTCCCGGTAGAGCCAACCTCACATTTGTTTCTGAGGGGAGCTGGAATGTGGGGTGTGGCCCATGCAAACCAAGGGCCATGGTGATGCTGCCTGAACTTGCTGGATTATGTAAACAGAGCCTGAGGTGTGTGACAGCACTAGGCAGAAATGTAACACCCTCTTTTTGTATCCTTCCTCCCTAGGCGTTTCTGCTGCCTTCTGGGCCTGACCCTGCAGTTGCTGTTGATTCTCTACCCTTCCCACTGTGCCTCTGTTGTCCAGCCGCATCCCGGCTCCTGTTGTCTGTAGCGTTACCGAGCTGAAGACCGAGGACAGTAAAACCCTCCCAAGGAATCTGGAGACGGTACCTTTTCAGCGGGGATTTGGAAGATGGTCTCCTTGTATTGGACAATTCATTTTCCATTGATGGGAGCCCAGATCCCGTCGGACTGTAGCAACTGGAGGACAGTTCAAGGCCATATTGGATACAGCTTCCCAGGCAATACAGCTTGGTAACAGTTTGGAGTGCACAGCTGAGAAAAAGTATCCTGTGGATCAGCAGGAGCAGCCGCTGCCACAGTTTTGAGGAAGGGAAATACTCCAGCGACAGACAAAGTGCATCTGGACATTTTGCCCCCCACTTCCCTCCCTTCCCCCACCCCCGTGATGGAGAGTCTCAACTCCCCCACATTATGTGTGGCTGGGAACTTTCCCGAGTTCCATCCCAACGGCATTATTCAGCGAGCCCGAACCCTGAAGAGCAAGCCGAATGCCAACTGTAGGCGAAAGCGAGAGTTCATCTCCGATGAGAAGAAGGATGCCAGCTACTGGGAGAAGCGTCGTAAGAACAACGAGGCTGCGAAGCGTTCCCGGGAGAAACGGCGCTTCAATGACCTGGTTCTGGAGAATAAGGTGCTGGCACTCAACGAGGAGAATGTGCGGCTGAAAACAGAGCTACTGCAGCTGAAGCTGCGTTTTGGCCTCATCAGCACGACAGCCTTCATGGAAAAGAGCCAGCAGCTGAGCACTGCCAGTGCCAACAACCCAGCACACTTATATGGTGTCGGCAACAGCAGTTTGTATCCCAGTTCCCTGTCCCGAGCCCCCCACTCAGAGGATTCGTCTGAAACTGAACAGTCAAGCCGGGACAGTGTAAGTGTATCGGTAGCCAAGTATTCTCCCCGGGACTCTCTCTCTGACCTGTCTGATGGCTCATCTCGGGACAGCCCTCTCCCCCAGACTCTTGAGGAAGCCCAGGCCATCCATCGTGTCTATGGGGATGCCCCCTTGCAGCCTTACCCAGAGTCCAAGGGCTCAGTTCCCCGCAGTGTCATCCTCTTCAGTGCCAATGGCTTCACCGCAGTGGCCCCTCCGCAACCCTTGCTTCCTGAAGAAGTGGGGCAGGCAGAAGGCTGTGGAGACCAGAGTCCCAAAAGCCACTGCAGGGGGCGTGATCCCCACTGCCCACAGGGGGAGCTCCAGACGCACTCAGGGTATTGCTCAAAGCCCCAGAACTGTAGTGCTTCTGATGGTTATTTGGAGGGGGAGCACATAAAGAAAGTTGAAGAGCCTAGATCCCCCTTTGAGGGTTATACCAGTGAGGAAAGTGAAGAACCCTCCTGGGTATGTTCCTCTGCTCCCTTCCCTGTACCGTTGGACACCCACCCTGACGTGAAGACCGCAGCTCTCCCACACAAGCTTCGACTCAAGTGCAGAGCGCACAGCAGTGGGATTCATGAACCATTCCCTGGATCTAGCACTGCTCCAGCTGGCTGCTGCCAGGGAGCCTCGGCAGCCTCAGATTGGGACAGTGACCGACATGAGGAGATGTCAGCCCTGGTGCGGCAAGCCTTGTTTCTGAACGAGCCCCCCGCCTCCAGTGGCAACTTGGAAAGACTTTTGTGTCATGGCTCAGGGCTGCCTTCAGATCACTCAGTCTCAAAGGACCATGTCAGCAGGTGGGAGGATGCTTGTCATGATGATGGCCCCAGACCAACTTGAAGAAGACCTAGGCCTGGATAAAGATTTGGAAAGTAAGAAGAAGAAATTGAACTGGGTGTTGGTACAAGAAAGGGATTTTTACATGGCCAAATGAGCATTGGAGAAGAGGGCCATGGCTGACCTGCACCTGCTGACTTCAGAATCTGGGGGGAATAGGGATCGTGAAATGGCAAAAGAGGATATGTAGGTTGAACATGGGGGATAGGGTGGGGCTGCCTCAGAAAAAGACTTTGGAATTATTAAGGTATAGTGGGTGATGGGACTCCTGTTTTCTAAGGCTCCAGAATTCAGTGTGTAGATGAGATGTGTTTTGCCGGATGAATGCCTAATGGTATTCTAACTTGATAACAATTCTGGCATTGTGATCAATAGGAGAGTACCCAAATGTTGGCATCTAATCCATTCTGCACTGATGTTAAGGTTCTTGGGATACCCACAATAAGGATGCCTAAATGGATTGTCAGTGACTGTATTTTCTCTGTCAGAAATTGCTTGGCCAAACCAAGCATTGTGTGTTTTTAATTACTAAAATAAACCTACAGAAAAATGTTAAGAAACGCTTAGAGTTGTTGACTGATTTGGGAGCAGAGGAAGATTGACACAGAACACAGAGGTGGGTACCTAAGTCTTTTAAGGGCAAAGAGTGTACTTTTGAATTATGCCTTACCATCCAAGAGCTTCACAAGGAGAAATAAAACGTATATTAAAAATAGCTAATGAATTAATAAAATAAAAATTATTTGGAATGGTGTTCCTAGAAGTTACATGTAAAATCAGGATCAGACCACAAATTATTCTTCATAACTGGATGACAACCTTAACTTGGGTTTGAAACCAGCAAAGAAGGATCTAGCAATGTGCTGTTTTCATTGAGCTTCTGGAAAAAAAATGGTTTCACCTCAACTAGAAAGTGGCGTCTGAAGAGGTCAGGATGCAAGGAAATTACTCTCTCAGGTTATATAGAGTTAAGAAGGTCAAGCTTTAGTAACAAATTGATAGCTAATGCAATTCTTTCAACACCAGCATAGTGTGTTCCTTGCATCTTGTGCCAATAAATAGCATTTGTTTATTTGAGTTCCAAGCCTTCCTTCTAGTTGTAAGCACAGTTGACTTATAGTTTTAATCATTTTCTTACCATTGGGGGAAATCATCTTTCTCCTCATGTGGATGTGAAATATTTAAATCTACAAGCAATGGATATTTGAGAGGGTGATGAGGAGTTAGATTAAGGCTAGAGCTGTGCTTCAACTTTTGATGTTCATAATGTGAATTTTATTTTCTTAGAGGAAATGTCTTCATTTTAGAAAAAAAGGATTCTTGTAATAGAGCACTAGAAAGTGTGATTGCTATTTAGTACAGTAAACCCTTGATTTAATGGACCTTTGCTTAGTGGCTGTTGGACTTAATTGGCAAAATCTGCTGGATCCAGGCACTGAGCTATGCCCTAAAATACCGATGAGGTCTGTTTTTGGCAGATGATATTTGGCCACAAAATGGGCATTATTGTTGTCAATAAAGGAGGCTTTCACATGTGCAAGTGTGTTTGGGGATTCCAAAAAGCCTATTACTTATTTAGAAGTTTTTTTAAAAAAATGCCTGATGCATTTATCAAACATTCAACTTTAATAGACACCCTTTAATCTTGCTAAGGATTTATTGGATGGTGGTGGTGGTGATTATTTGCAAGAGATGGAGGGTCTGAGGTGTCATGATTTAGCTCTGGGAAGCCAACCATTTTTGTATTAATTCTATTCTAATGAATCAGGACAAAGACTATCCCTGTACTAAAATTTCTGATTTCTTCATCGTATGTACTGTTAGTTGCTTTGGTCAAGGCAGGCTTGAGCGAGAGATGGGAATGATGCTATCTTCTATTTTAAATCCTTGCTATCACCAGGTTTTCTGCATCACTGACAGGGCTATTAGCCTCTTTTCCAAAGCTGGACTTTCTCATTTGGTTGAATCTGTGGGTGAGGGTAGGATTATCCATGATTACCTGAGGGGAAGAAAAACTGTGTCATGAAAAGTAGGTCACTAGCCCCCCCACCCCCACCTGCGCACGCACACAAGCATACAGCTCGAGGCTGGCTGAGAGCCAGTGTTGTATCAGGAAGCCAGCCCCTCCACAAAGCCTAGCCTGTGTTGCCATAGTAACAGTAGCAGCTGAAAAGGGAGCAGAGAATGGGTGAACCAGGAGGGAGTGTGGCCGGACCCA
>JAHWGE010327016.1:0-10122 GCA_019457695.2 Chrysopelea ornata
GCGGCTCCACGTACCCCCCCCCGCCGGAAGACGGGCGCGCTCCCTCGCCTGGCCGGAGACGCCCCTCCCGAGCGCCATCCCGCCACCCATTGGCCAGGGTGGGCGTCACTCCCAGCTCCCCAAACGCCGCTTCCTGTTACGAGCAGCGGCCCCCTCCTGCTCCTTTGCCCTAGGGCCGCGAGAACGCATGCGCGAGTGCAGCCGACCCGCCGAAAAGCCCGTTGTCGTCTCCCCCCACTCCCCTCCCCAAAACGACTCGGACACCGGGCGCTGATTCCAGTTGCTTTATCGGGACCGACAGTAGAAAGCACGTCCTGCCCCAAACAGGCCCACAGAAAACGGTTGCGTCTCTTTAAAAAAATAAGCTCTGAAAAGGAACCCGATTCCAAGACACCCTTTAATAGCTCGAAAGGTTGCGGGAGTGAGTGCGAGTCTCGCGCTCTCTGCAGGCGGCCAAGAGACCGGGGAGGCCTCCAGAGATGGGGGGCAGAAGGGGGGCTTGGCTGCACGCTAAGCACAGTTGGCTTTTGAAGTCTGCTGTGCACTAGGAACTGGCCTAAAGTGGGGGGGGGGAAACTCCCCACATCTACAGAATTAAGAGAACCTCAACATATAAACTTCTGAACTAAATTAAATCTAACCGTGTTTGCTCTGGGCCGAGCATCACTGACCAATACAGAAAATTCATTTTCTGTTCCTATGAAGGAGAAACTGGATCTTCCTCTGCCTTCCTGGAAGGATACATCTCTCATCCTGTGAAAAAGCTTCATGTCTCTCCCTAGTAGCTCAAAAGGCCAGCAGCAAGACGAGTGGCCTAAATAAAAATGCCCCTACTCGGAAGCAGCCAACCTCAGTAGCCCACTTCCTATTCCCCTATATGTCCCAAAGGAAAAAAAAAAAAGCCCCCTTAAGAATCAAGCTGAGGATTGTTAAAGTGGTTACCAGAAATCAGAGGGTGGAACGTTTAGGAGCAAAGAACGGCCAGCCACCTTCTGACAGCACCCTTAGCTTTTCTAACAGCAGCTGAGTTGCGTGGAGGCTCCTTGAAGGTACAGAAGGAGGCAAAACTCAGCCACAGCATTAACTGAAAGTGGACCAGAAGAGGATACTGATTCTCTCTCTTGCTTTGTCAGCCCCAGCCTGGGTGTGGATGGCCGGCCTGCCGCCTGGCTGTTCTGTTTTATATTACCTCCTCAGATACAAAAGGGAACATTTAAGACTTCTTTCAGACCGTTACTGCCTACCTATTTATGTTTCATCTGACTCTGTGACATGAAGCTGCGGAATAAAGACAGTGATAACAGCCGCTGGCAGAGAGTAAGACGACCAGGTTTTCCAGGCAAGGAGAGCCGCTGCAGGTCCTGCTTTCTGCATCAAAAGCAGAGCCTAGAGCAGGTACGCTGTGTCCTAGAGAAATCCAGGTAGATTTAATCCATTGCTGAAAAATGCTGATCCCAGGAAAAAGCTGGGTCAGACACCGCAAACATTTCCAAGAGCTGAACGTTGTCTTTAAAGAAAGGAGTTGACACAGCACAAAATTTCCAAATGATCAAGAACAAAATCCCCAAACAAAAAGGGGGAAAATAATACAATTCTATTTTGTCATCAGTTTGTGCCATGTTCCACTAACCATGTCCATCATAAAAACAGTAAAATTAACTGTAAATAAATAGATGTTGATGATGCACACAGGGACTTGAGGAAGTGTTATAATTCATCATTACTTCTGGTCTCTTTTGTTTGTTCAGTCTTATCTGTTTGCGGGCCTACATTAAAGACAAACACAAACACAGTTAAATGTTCAGATGCAAGGATCAGGAAACAATCTCAGAAACATCCTGCTGGGCCTTTTGCTATCCCAGGACAGTCCCCACCCCCTCGCAGTCTCTGGCCAATCAAGGGGCTTGTTTGGGACTTGAGTGCCCAGATTGTGCCCAGCTCCTGCCAGGTGCTTGTGGAAAATTCCAGCCCACTTAAGCAGTTTTGCATTATTCAACTAGCATTATTTTTCCATCATCTGTGTGGAATGTTAACCATGCTGGAAATGAATACAGGTACTCTTCTGGTTACCATGGCCTTTGAGACAAGTACTGCTGTTACTGAGCAAGATGGCTGCAATGACCAGTTGTTATCTTAACTCCAAGACAAATGGGTCATTAACTGGGAAGTGGCAGGAGACCCAGGTCAGGAGCTTGGGGATCAAGGTGGTGGTGGCGGCTGCAGGGAGGTGGTGGCTGTCATGGGAAGTAAGGCCCAGTGCTGCACGAAGCCAGGATGGCTGAGAAGAGGCTGTGGGTCAGTGCAAGCACAAGGAGGCTGGGGAAACTGAACCAGAGCAATGGGTGGCCTTCCCTGCTGGCTTCCTCACTGAATTGGGTTGTGGGAAGCCATCTCAAGAAAGGTTGCAAATGGCGATCATGTGGTCCTGGGGTGGTGTGATGGACAGATCTTCAAGGACATTTGCAACAGTAGACGAACAAGGTCAGTGAGCGAGGACTACAGGTAAATGCCACTGCTGTGCTGTAGCACTTGTGGCTCTGGATGAATGTGGAAATCTGGTGCGTGGACTCCAGTGTGACCCAAGGAAAGGTTCCCTCCTCCTCCTCCTCTCCCTTCAGTGGGGTTCCCTTACCTCCATCTGGGTCCAACTCATTGTCCAGTGGCGTTTCCTCCTCCGTGGGGGGCTCTTTGGCTGGGCTGTCATCTTCCGGTCGATCTGCTCGACAGAAAAAACACAGTTGTGGAGAGGAGAAACTTCTCTGCAGTAAAGGCAGCCCTCCCTACATCACCCAACATGCATTCTAACAAAGGGCACCCAGGCGGCTTCTGAAGGCCGCTCTGGCTCCAGTGCAGGGAACATCTGCCAAAAGGCCTGCTCACCTTCCCGAGTCTCCTGCTTGGGAGGGGTGGTCTTGCCATTCTCTGGAGACCCAGTGGCGTTCTCTCTCTTCTTGGGCTTGGTGAACTTGGCCTTATTGAGAAGATACTGCACCTCCCGATCCAACCCTGCAATCTTCAGCTCAATGTCTTTGGAAAGCAGAAGGGGCTTGGCGGTGGGGGGCAGCTTATTCTGTTCGGCCAGGGTCTCGTTCTTCCACACCTGGGAAAAGACAACCGGCATTCGTCTCCCAGCCACTCACCACTGGCTGCCTTCTGCCTAAGAAGCCACTTCCTCACATTGGGAATGTCACCGCTGGAGATCCTTCCAGAGCTCCTTCCATGGGATGTTATAGCTGCCTTTTACAATTTCATACAGGAAACGCCCCTGGCAGTAGAATTCAGCAGGGCCACCTGAGGAATCAGACTGGCTACAAATCCTGGCTGTGCCATGTGGAGCAAGATGACCTTGGGGAATTGATCTCCTGCCCCAAAGAAGGAACTTGGATACAGGAAGAGCACCAACACGTCCTGGAGCAGCAGCAGCCTGTGCTTTTTGGGATTAAGTGTGGCTCTCAAACCCAAGGCCGCCTGCTTCTGTATAGGCAGGGCTGGAATCCCCAACATTGTGACTGCCTCCCGTGGTTGCACCTACCTCCGTCTCATTGATAGCTTTCTCCAAAGTGCTCAGCTCAATCTCGGTGAATATCTGCTCAGGCTCCGGGATCATTCGGGCCCCCCTGAAAGAAGCAGGAAAGGGGCTCAACCTGCCTGAAGCAAAACTCAGATGCAGGTGCCTCTGTCACAAGTGGCAGTTCCCAGTCTCAATTGCACCAGGGAGAAGGCAGCGGATGCTGGGAAGAGCTTATTTCAAGCCAGCAGGCGGGACAAGAGCACACCATCTATTTTTGCTAATAAAACTGCAGTTCCGTTTAAGTCAGCAATCAGAGGTCCCACAATTTGAAATTGTCCCAGAAATCCATTTTCTAGCTTCTACTCATAGAATCAAGGATGCCCCACAATTCATGAAACACTATGGAAGAGGTAAAAAGCTGCAAGGTGCTGGCTATATATAAGCTGGCTACATCTCAGGTACTCTGGGCATGCGCAATCCCAGCTGCATAAACTGAAGATTCTCCCAAGGGTGGGGGGAGGCCTAGGGGCCTGGCCCTGCCTTCTTCCTACCTGAGGAAAATGCTGGAGTGATTCAGTAGGCTCTCCAGGGCAGCCAAGCGGTCTGGCCACTTCCTTCTCTCCTCCACCCGGAAGAAGAGGCTCCGGCACAACCTCCTCAGCTCAGAAAGCTTCTCCTTCAGCTCCTGGTAATCACAGCAGAGAGGAAATTGAGCCTGGCGCAAAGCCATCCTTTGAGGGTTTCTGGTATGGCAGGAGCTGCCCACACAAGCCAGAGGGATCCATGCAGAAGCTAACGCAGCTCTTAGACATGATTAATGGACCAGGTCTCAGCAAGCCCCACTGTTTATCATAATGTGAAAAAAACACGAATGCCAGGAGAGCTGGTCAGGTATGTGCTATTAACAATGGCATCGTGTATGAGGCTTTTTGTGCCAACCGAGTGAAACACTGAATCATCAAGAAGGAGGTGCCAGGAAACAATTGTCCCCGTGCCACGCCACCAGTCTGACTGACCAACTCTCTGCTGAGTGCTCCTCCTACGAGCTGCCCTGACGGGGAAGGGCATCCCAAGCAGCTCCACCCTGTCAGCTACCATTTGAAGGTACTGCCTGAACTCCCCTTTTTAACTTCCCCTGCCAAAATGGCCAGTAACAGGGGAAGTTGGGAATTGCCGCCTATTGCCTGTGTCTTTCTCAACTTTGCATTGGTGACGTCTGACCTTTGTTGCGGCTGTGTAGCCCTCGTCTTCCATCCAGCTGGAAGCTTCATTCAGTTTCCTGGATATTTCCTCCCTTTCTTCTTCAGTTGCAACAAACTGGTACTCCTCCTGATAGAGCTTGTCCTGCAAAGCACAAGAGGAACTCACTTTTCTGAAGAAGAACCTCTGAGGACACGTGAGGGAACGTGCCTCTCAAGCAGCTGTCCTTATTTCCTCCTGGCTGGCCAAGGCATCTCTGCTTCTTGGCAGTGTCCAAAGAGATCAGTCAGGCTTGGCTTGGTGGTGGTGGTGGTGGTGGTGGGGGGCAGGCTGTTCCGATTCATCCTCCACTCGTACCTGGGTCTCAAAAATGAAGGCCTCCAAGCTGTTGGCCGACTTCTCCCTCTCCTGCTTCTCCAGGTCCCTTTCGGTCAGCTCCTGCAACCTGAGGTTGGGAGAGATGAGAAGGGTGAAGGGCCAGATCACCCATTTCCCACAAGGCAAGGAGGGGCTCCCGCCACCTACTTCAGGCTGGAGGTTTGCAGCTCCTCTGGCAACAGGTCCAGCACGTCGTGGACATCCAGCTCCACTGCAATCTCCTCCACCAGGCGCTGCTTCTTGGCCTTCCTCTCCTCCTCCACTGCCACGGCTGCCTTCTCGGCGGGACTTTTTACAGGGGGCTCCTCCCCCTTCCCAGCCTCTGCTTTATCTGGGGCTTCCTAGATGGGAGCAATGATGTTTCCAGCTGCTCACTTTTTCTTTTGCCAGAGGTGGGTGAGGGTCTACTCTGCCTCTGAGACTAAGTCACCAGAGCAAAGCACTCCCACAGCCCTGCTTCACTGGGTCATATGGAGGATGACACTTATGGGGGGGTTCCTTGCGGGGCAGTCGGGCCAGAAGTGTCTGCAGTCTGAGAGCCCATGCAGATTGATATTAGCCATCAAGGGGAGACAAGGATTCGAAGAAGCCCATTGAGGATACGTAGCACAGGTAGGGGAGACCCCAGCGCCCTGTTCTACTTGGACGTGATGCTCGTTCACCACATAAAAGTCTCCTACCCCTTCCTGCCAGAAAAGGCCTCACCTTGAACTCCCCCTTTTCTCCAGCCTCCTCCTGCCGGCCCTCAGGGGTAGGAGCCTCTCCAGTGGGTTTCTCCTGAGACCTGGGTGGCTGCTTCTCACCCTCCTCACTAGCAGGCCCAGCGTGGTCCTTCTGATCATCTCTCCCAAACTCTGCTTGAGCCTCTTCCTCCTCCTGGGGGCGGAAAAATCACAAGGGGCCCTGAGAACACTTCTGCAAAGCCAGACAACTCAGCCAAACCATGGGGGACTCTGGAGATCTGGGAGACCCGGCCCAAGCCACATAAAACCCAGGGCCAAACAAGACCAGCTTCCTGGAAGTCCCATGTACACCATATAGCCAAGGGGTGGGTTTCAAAACCCATTGCTATTGGTTGGCTTGAGGGCGCACTTGCGCGTGACACTTCTGTGCATGCACAGAATCATCCAGGTGGAGCCTCCCACTGCTACCAGTTCGCCTGATTCATCCAATAGCAACCCACCAATATAGGCCCATGCAAAATCCAGAGTACCCTGACTGCGCGCCTCCGCACACACACACACACACTTGTTGATACTAAGTCCAGCCCAGCCTGTGTAAGGCTCCAGGCCTTACTCACGTGAACAGCCTCTGTCACGTTCTCAAGGGCTTCTGGCCCAGGGCTGCCTCCTCCAAACAGGCTGGAGATGGTGTTTCCAAGTTCTGCCCAGAAGAAGAAAGAAGCCTCAGAACGGCTTCTGACAAGGCCACGTCTTGGCTGGAGCTCCTGCTGTCCCCTGGCCCAACCCCCTGTGAAGCCCAGCGGTGGCTCTTACTGGTGAGTGTGGATTCCTCCTCTGGCTTCTCATCTACCACTGTCTCAAATACAGACTCCACCTGGAAGAGGGCAGGAAAAACGCACCTGTGATGTGGGCTGGGGCTGGAGGCTCAGCAGCAGATGTGGGCAACCTGTGGCCCTTGGCCTCTCAACCCCTCCCCAATCATGACTGCTGAATGCTGACAGGAAGGTTTCCTGTCACTTTGAAAGAAATAAACACATGGAAACTATACTGAAAGCTTTCTCAAAGTAGACCACAATAGAAAAAAATGTAACCAACATCACTTACATGGTGCAACGTTAGGCCAAGGGCCCTCCTGACTTACCCGATCAAGACTCAGCACGCCACTCTCATCCATGTTGAAATGAGCCTTAATGCCTTTGGATTCATAATCCAGGTGCTTTTTGAAGCTCTCCCCCACACCGCGCAGCTTCACCTTTGTGAGGTTCAGGGACCCAAAAGCTCTGCAACAGGATGGGGATGGGTGAGCAGTGAGGCCCCTCCTCATTCTGCAGCTGGCTTCCAGCTCTGCCCCCGAGATGGCAAGCCGGGCAAGGATCTTTTTCCTCAACTGCTGCCCACAGGTCCCAAAAGGAGGGGAAACACTATGTCGAGCCCAGGTGAAGACACCAGCTCTGAAAGCAAACCAGGTGGAGGCTGGTGCTTCCACCCACATCTTGGGCATCCTCGTTCCCTGGGAGCTACACAGACAAAAGCGGCTGGACTTCCACAGCTGGCCCAGAAATTGCCCTCACCGTAGGTTGCTCTCGCTCAGGAAGCCCATGTCGGCATAGTTGACCTGGAATTCGAAGTCGTCTGTGTAGCGGTTGAAGGTGATGACCTTGCGCTGAGGATAGGGTGCCATGCGCTGGAAAAGGATGCGCCGGTTGTGCTTCAGACTCCTGGACTCATCTCCCTCTTCAACTTCCCGAGTGAACTCGACCTGTGGGAGGGAAGGAGGGAAGAGGCGGCCTGCGTGCCCTCTTTGCCACTCTGGAAAGTGGCCCAGTTCGTTCCCCAACGGCCAGCCCTTCCCCGCTTGCTTCTATCTCCCCTTACCTGGATCGGATACACGGCTGCGTCACGGACAATGAAGGGCTTCACCTTGAAGGCTTTGCTCAGAGCAGCTGCCTGGTAGACAGCACCCATTGCAGCAGCCTCATCAGCGTTGATGTTCTTCCCCAGCTCTTCCCTGGAGAAGATGGAGGTGCTGCCCTTCAGCTCCACCAGCCAAGTGGAGGACCAGTTCCCCCCTTCCCATTGCTAGATGTGACCCTCTTTAGAGGAGGTAATGCCTGGGTGGGGGTCCCTGCTCCTCAGCCAGCCGGAAAGAGCTGGCCTCAGTCTCCGTTCTGCAAGACCAAGGTTCCCAGGCCAGCCAGGAGAAAGCATTGAGCTGGACGAGGCAGGATGGATGCCTTGGGTGAGGTGCGACTGGCTATGCTCAGCCATCTAAGAAGGCAGTGGGGAGGAGGCCAAGAAAGCAACCTTACTTGCCGACTACTTGTAACAGAAATTCCTGCACCTTCGGCACTCGGGTAGCACCTCCAACGAGGATCACTTGGTCAATTTCATCCTGAGAGTGGGAGAAAGGGACAGAGAAACAGGCTCAGCCTTGCTATCCGACGGTGAAATACTGGGTGGTCAGCAGCAGAAGCACTTTTACTGTTATGTATTTCTAACTAAGGGCATTGCGACTCAGAGCAAGAACATATTCCAATTAACAAAATTGATGTTTTCCAAGTAGAAGGAGCAGCTGCAGTGCAATCCTGCCATGTTTCATCAGCCAATAATTGGTGGAGCCCTGCGACTCCCAAAGGCTGCATTCCACTGCTCCTGTACCTACCAGGCTCATCTCAGCGCTACTGAGGGCCTGCCAGACAGGCCCTGCCACTTGCTCGAACAAGTCAGAACACAGATTCTCAAACTCTTGTCGGGAAACCTTGGCCTTGAAATCGATGTCATCCAACAGACCCTCAATCTGGAAAGAAGAGAAGAGAACCTGAGAGCCCCCAACTCATCACTTTAAATCCTCCAGTGGAAGAACTGGCGTGGGAGGCTCCCCTTATTCTCAAAGCCACCACCGCCTTTACTGAGCTGCCAACCTCAAGCCCCTTGTGCCCAGGTGACACCTGCCTGAGCCATGTGGTCCACATTGGCACTCAACACCGTTTTCACCCGATTAGCTTCCTTCAGCAGCTTGGCCATGGCACGGAGATTCTGCCGGACATCCTTGCCCGGATGTTCCTCATTGAAGAGCTTGGCCAGGTGGTCACGAAGGCGCAGTTCCATCTGCAGCCCTCCCAGCATCCGATCAAAGCTGAGCAAAAAGAGCCAAGGGCAGAAGGATGTTGGCGGGAGCTAATTGTCAATAAGTCTAACCCTCTCCTCTGACTCCACTCCCGCTCTGCCTCCCAAGCTTGATCTCTGTTCCCTTCCCTCAAACTTCTGATTTGCACATCTCTTTTCTTCTGACTTGCCAGAAAATGAGAGATCAGATTTCAAACAGGAACTCTTACCCAACACCCCTGATCTGCAGCTGAGGTTGGACCCCCGAGTCCTTGGTTTTCAGAGTTTGGTAGGTCACGATGGTGCAGATAGTACTGCATGCCCCCATGTCATAGAACATGATGTTCTGAAAAAGAGAAAAAGATTGCACTTCAAAAAGGCCCTGTAAGAGGCATTCAGAATGACTCCTCTAGAAAAAGGATGCCAGCAAGTCAGCGCGTGGCCTGCGCAGCCCAGCTTCTCTACTGCCACACCTGTCATGGAGATCCTAGGGACAAGGCCTAGAAATCTCTACAGGCATCTAATTTCTGAACTACCATTTTACATATAATATTTCTACTTTGCTCTTACAGTCTTATTTCCTTTATAGGATCGTGGAAACTGTGGACCGTCAGTTTACAAAAAGAAGCAGGCTGTCCACAAAGCTAGGAAAGGCAGAAGGAAAGAGAAGAGGATAACAACCAGCAGCAAGGTGGGATGGACTTAATTCGTGACAATGGGTGTATGGACAGAGGGCCTGAAGGACCAGGTTGGGAACAGACTCCCCTGGGAAATAATCTCCTTCTGTGGTTACTAAGAGCCAGCACTGTCCTGAAGGCAAATAATCAATAAGCAAAAGCTTCATCTAGGAAAGAGACCGTTGTCCCTGAATACTGCACCATCCAGTTTGCCCCAACCCACCAATCTCCCTGGCCCAACCCACCTGAGCTGTGGCATTGATGTCTTTCCTCCGGAAGACGCCATAGTTCAATGCCACGGCAGTGTTATCGTTAATGAGCTGCAGAACCTTGAGATCGGCCATTTTGGCTGCATGCAGAACAGCTCTCCTCTCTGCTTGGTTGAAGTATGCAGGGACGGTGATTACTGCATCTTTGACTGGTTGCTCTGAAGGAGCAGTGAAAGCAGCTAGTTAGCTCACAGTTCACGTATCTTTTAGCTTCTTGTTGTTTACTTCACTTGTGGGCAATGTGTAACTTTCAAAATGGATCCTCTCATTTTATTTCAGCAACAAACTAACTAACTAAC
>JAHWGE010327812.1:2209-13045 GCA_019457695.2 Chrysopelea ornata
TAGATTAATGAGAAAAAAATGAATTTCAACAACACTAAGAATCGGGCTGCAGCATAACAAAACTGACAAAAATGAAGTAGGTCTGAATATTTTCTGAATGCAACGTACCTGCAGATCAGCAGTCACAGAAGAGTGTGTCCCACAAGTTTCCCCCTTTCCTCACTTGCACATGGACAAACCTGACAAGCAAAAAATTAACCTTGAACTGGTCACCAAACTGTATGAATAATACACATTTCTAAGGAGGGCTCAGGACTGCACTATGTACAAAATACTTCCACCCATCCTGATTTGGAAGTCATTTCCTGAAGGTCCATTCTCTGCCAGGGGCCAGAAAAGAGACGGCCAGTGTGAGTCAAGCTCTCCTGTAGTTGTCCCAGACAGGTTTCCTTCTTCACCGATGCATCTATCTCAAACTGAAGCAGGAACGGTGTGCAGAGGCAACCACAGATTTGCTGTAGCTACCCTTGTAAAGCACAGAGCATGAGCTGTTCTTCATTGTTGCCTCAAGGCCGGTTCAAATGGGATTTAAAGTGTTTCTCATCTTTTTGGCACTTTTCCTTTATTCTGGCAGAATACAACTTGGCAACAGGTATTTCATAATACTGAATCTTCTCCAATTTGTTTTCTCCTTCCATTTGAAGGGAAGTGGAGCACATTCCATGTTACCATTAACAATGGCATTTTTTCTGCTCAGTTTGCTTGCAGCATGGCTCCATGGTAATGGCAACGCCTACCCCACTGCGGCCTGATGTCATACAAGTTACTTCAGTCCATGTATCTGTGGCGGGATCATAACATTCAACGCTGTCCAGAAACGTTTGTCCATCATAGCCACCTACAGGAAAAACAATCAGCAATTAACCAAGAGATACTAGAGACTACCTTGAAGGCCCTTGACTGAACTCAGCTGAATCAAAAGCAACATCCCCAAAGCCTTGTCTTCCAACTGTGCAGGACAGCTTTGTACTCACAGTACAGCTCTAATTCCCTGGGTAGAAAGTAGCTCTATTAGGCAAAAGATAACAGCCAGCCATGTGGAATCTCAGTAACAAGGAAAAGAGGGTAGAATAATCTTAGCCATAATTAGCAGGTAAGACTTCTAGCTGGGAAACTTCTGCCTCTTGCTAGCAGCATAAATCCTGTTGCTTTGCTACATCCATTGCGTGTTCTAAAAGGTGACATTTATTTACTATGCTGAATGGGGCAAAACTTTGATGGCATCATACAAATAAGAATATAAAAGATCCTGAATTATAATTATGTAATGTTATTTGTCCTTGGTTTTTTGATCAAGATTTCCAAGAGCCCAGTGTTTTAGCAGATGGAAACACTTCAACACTTACATGAGGGAATCTTACCAAAATTGCTAATTGGGGATAGAGTGTGCACACTAATAAATAAGAGCACTTCTACACACATCTGCATCACTGATTTCAATCCAGTGCATCTCAATATAATATACTCAAGAGTTCACTAAACCATCCAAGTAAATATGTGCAAGAATAGATTACTAGCTGCAGCAAATAAAGTATGGCTTTTGTTTCCACCCCATTAACGAAATGAGCTAAGGCAGCCCTGGACACAATGCCCCTAGCTTGGGTGACTGCTGTCTACTTTCCCACATCCAGCCAAGAGGTACTTGCTATAGTCCTTAGCCAACGTACCTAGCACGTAGATCTTGCCTTGATATACAGTGACCCCGAGGGCACTCCGACGGTGCTTCATGGGTGCAACAAAGGACCATGTGCCCACCTCCACATCATAGCGCTCCACACTGTTGAGTTGGTTTGTTCCATCGTAGCCCCCCATGGCATATATGCAGTTATTCAGAGCACAAACGCCTGCATTAAGAAAGAAAAGCATTAAGACAGGCATGACTTATTCCAACACTTGGGGGATAACACATTCTCAGGATCAGGATCTCTTGAAATCGTAATCTGCAGCGGAAAGCCTATAGCGATTAGTGCTAGGTTAGAGTTTAACAATGCCTGGAGGGCCTTTTAGCAATGCCTGGAGATTTTACATCTGTAGTCCCAAGTATGGGATTCCTGCTGCTGCGCATACCTGCTCCACTCCGAATAGTTTTCATTGACGCAATAGTTTCCCATTCATCACGCTCTGGATAGTAGCATTCAGCAGTGTTGTGGCGGTTAGTGCCATCATAGCCCCCCACAGCATACAGGAGACGGTTCAGCACAGCCACGCCGACCCCAATCCGCCGCGTCAGCATAGGAGCTACTGACTGCCATTCATCACGCTCCGGCTCGTACCTGGAGGAAAAAGAGATGCTACATCAGGTACTTGTTTCTGCTGTCTATGTTGTTTGAACAAGGATGCTAATTGACAGTTGCTAATTTACTCTGCAGCCACTGAAGAAGGGAGAAAGCTGGATGAAGGATGAATCAGGAAGGAGATGAAGCATGATGGATTTTCTTTAGGCCTCTCTACTACCATTTTAGAGGCTCTCCAAATCATTCAATCTTTTCCCCATCTGGACCATTAACTCTTCTTGCCAGGTCTGAATAAAAATGTTGTTTTTTAAAAAAAAGAGAAATCTTCAAAAGGATATACCATTTACCAGAGCAAAAAACAATGCCCAGCTCTCTAGAGTCTTCAGACCATTTTGCATTTGTGAAGGCTGCCCTTGCAAAGGAACAATATACAAGCCAGATTTGGGAAGATTGGATTATTTCAATGCTTCTTTTTCCCTTACCTCTCCACGCTGTTGTGATGAGTGCTCCCAAATGAGCCGCCCACCGCGTAGATCATACCATCAATTACTCCCACACCAATTCGGTTACGGGCCACACTCATAGGGGCACAGGAAGACCATCGATTGGTCATGGGGTTATAGCAGTCAATGGCATCTGAGTCCATGTTGCCATCAGGAGAGTTGTTCCTCCCCCCCACCGCGTAGAACAGTCCGCTCACTACGCAGCCAGCCAAGCCGCTGCGAGGCACCTGCAGGTCAGCCAGTTGGATCCAGGAGCCATCAGAAGGATTGTAAGCCTCCAGGTAGCTCAGGGAGTGGCGAAAGTAGCCCCCTGCCGTGTAGATCAGCTGACCCACCTTGGGTGCACGGCAGGGTATGTCATTAGTGGGTTTGTGCAGGGTGAGATCCTGGAAGATCTTGGCCAAGTAGTCCTTGCAACGGGAGTCCGACTTGAGGATTTCACACTTCTGGAGCTGCATTTGGAGAAAGTGTGGCGTGAGGGAATGGCAGCGCACAGCTTTCAGCAAGGCCTGGACATAGAGTCGCCGGTTCTCACAGTCGTATTTCACCCAGTTAATGCAAGCATGGAAGACTTCTGATTCACAGCGCACATTCAGCTCATCCCGGCTGATCAGGGTCACCAGCTGGCAATGTGAAAGGTTGAAGAACTCTTCCTGCTTTGACACCTACCAGAGGAGAAGAGGGACTGTGAGCAAAACCAGAGACATTTGGACAGGTGACTTCCCCTTCTAATAATGGCAACACCAGATGGATGATATGCTCATCAGAAGCAAGCCAAAATCTGGTCTAGATGAGCCCTAGGACTCTTTCTGCATAGATCACTGGATGGTTGCTGAATGTCACACAGAGGGAAAGCGCATGCCTGTAGAGATCTGCTCACAGAAAAGAAAGCAACACAACTGCTTTTCTAGCATGGGCAGGTGGGATAAAGAAGCAGAGGGATCCACCATTCAGGGCCTGTTAAAAAACAAGGTCAAAACAGAACATCTGACCAACATCATGATCAAAACTTGAAATCCAAACAGAGATTTCTTAAAACCAGGTTCATCTTCAGCCAGATTCAACTACTAATGAAGGCTTCTATGAAGAACTGGCCTAAGTTTAAAGAATATAAATAAAGTTTTGAAAAAAAATAGAATTTTTAGCCTCTGAAATTACAAGTATGATGATTTAACAGCATTCTAGAATCTATAAACATATTTTTATTTTGTCAGTCATAAAAGATTGTTGCCTAGATAAAAGATTTTGGACTGATAACTTCTAGAATAACAAAAATCCTAAAAGGAGAATGAGTGGATCCTTATAGGGTCGATGTAGGTGCCAATACTACTGTAGACAACTGGCTGACATAATCACCCTGCATATTTTTACTCCCACACAGCACCGTCTAAACTCAATTTATCAGATGTGATCCCCAAGGAAAGCAGATAATCTCTGAGGAGCAAAACAGTTTTTTTTTAAAATTCAGCTCAATGTCAGGAATATTAAATTATAATTTTGTAGGGTAAGTGACAATCCATGGGCAAGACTCTGAATTTCATGAGTAAGTAAAACATGAGTAAGACTTATGAACATCTCATAGGCTAAATATAGTACAGTAGAAATAAGAAACAGAACAAATACTGGGTTTGAAAAAGGTATTTTTAAGATAGATACATCAGGTACTTTCTAACGTTTCTCTTCATTTCTTTGTATTTTAATTTTACACCTCATTTCTTTCTATCTTTCTATCATTCCACCATATGTGGCTCTTGTGTGGTATATATGTGTCTATATGTATTCATATGTATGTATCCCTTGAGAATACATGACAGGCAAATCAAGGAAATGACTTTCCTGGATGACAATTTAAATCAGCAGCAGGAAGACAATTAAAATCCCCACAGCTTGGAATGTGGTTCTTGGTACTAACGCAAGGATTACAAATAAGCCAACAGGAAGCTAGATTTTTCATTCTCAGTTTGCTATCAGGAGTCACCAGACTGTCCACTAATGAATGGAAACAGGGTGCAATGTTTATGCCTATAGCAAAATACATTTGAGGCAATATCTTTAGTAGACCAAACAAAGTTTAATAAAGCATGCAAGTTTCCAATTTTTAGAAGAATTCTTCCTCAGGAAACATGGCAATCAGACAATCAAATTGGAAGGGGATTCAAATGAGGGATTCAAGCCACTTTTGTAAGAGTTTTGTATCTAATGAAGCTCAATCTTAAATTCTGAAGCTGGAAGCTAAAGATTAGGCTTCATCAGATACAAAACGGATGTCAGATTACATACAAGTTCTCTTATGATCTGCTAGGATGAAGAAACAGGAAAACAGTTGTTCCCTTATAAAATCCAGGTATTGAATTAACTTTGTTTCTAACAAAAGGTTTCCCTGAAGGAGGTTTAGTTTGTCATTACATTTGAGCATCTGATCAGGTTAATTTATTAGACTGACTATAAGCAGTAAATGCTCCATCTTTGTCACAAAGGTTGAATGTTTATATTAACCTAAACCCAAATGTGACTTGTTCACTGCACAACTGTCCAAAACATTGTAAACTGCACAACTGTCCAACACAAATTACCCCCAAACTAATTATCATATTTTTTTCTCATTTCTAATGTTTCACACACATAAAAGAACATGTAGTGTGCCTGGATATTCTATCTCATGATTTCTTCCCATGCTTCTGCTGCAGTTTTGCCTTTAAAACTTTTGCCAACAGCAACCAGGAATTCTAATCAAGTTAGTGTGCAAAAAAACAAAGGTTGTGCAGAGAGATGAAGGGGAGTAACAACAACCTGGCCCTCCTTTATCCAGTCACTCAGGTTTGGGACTGACAACGAAGGAAACCCAAGGAAAACAGATGGGCTATAAAATTAGGAATCCTGTTCTACTTGGTCAGCCCTTCTGGATGGGCTTTCACTAATCATACAAAGCAAAGCTTTATTGGTGTCTGGTGACAAAACTCTTTCTGGTGTATTCAGCATAGAAATCAAAGGGGCTACTGGAGCAGGGAGAAAGCAATGCCAGGGTCCTTTGCCAATCCATGTTACTTTGTGCTGGATCAGCAGGGAGTGGCAGATCTAGTACAGAAACAGCTAATTCATGACCACTCCCTGCTTCCTCTGGGCTTCTGAAATGGCTGGAAAATGAACCCTGCAGTGGAAAGAGGAAGCCATGCCTCCCCTGACAGCCCACAGTACTCTCAATTCTTCCCTCCAAAATAGAGATTGGCATTTACTCTTATAATTTAAGAAGGAAGCAAGCAAAATTCTTACAGGCTAGATATTGTTGGGATCTTAGCAACAAGACTCCCAACTTCTCTTCTGAAGGTGACAAAATAAAAAAAAAAGAGGGAGGATGTTTTGAATATTTATGAACAAATATGGAGCAGTGCTACTACATTCATTGACACAAAGTCTATGCACAGATTTTTCATAAGGACAAGGAAACACCCATTCCCTGCAGAGTTTCATGTGACACAGTCTCTCTATTTCTATTTTCCACTTTTTAGGTAGAGGATTGGTTCTCCCAGCAGAAAACTGTGATGGGCAGGTTTAGTGGCTGCTAGGAACATATAGAGTTCCAGGTTCTTCACCACCCTCAGCCATGGAAGCTCACTTGGTGACTTTGGGTCTATTATGCTCTTTCTATGTCCAATTTCTGATAGGGAAGATGTTGTTGAGGGAACAAGGAAGGAAGAGTGCTAGGTATGCGACTTAGGACTCCTGAATGAAAGGCAGGATATAAATTGAATAAAAGTATCAACCAACCTGTTAGCTTTGTTCTATTTGCAAATTTAGAAAAGAGGCAGAAGCCAGTGTTGGTTATATAATTATTTTTCCAACTTATTCAGTGTTTATTAAGCAATCACCACTAAGTAACCAAGTTTCCAGCCCTTTATGTCTGCAGAAACACAATGAGTATATATCAGACATCCAGGTGGTGACTAGGAAAGATTTGCAGCATAGAAAAGGGGGGTGGGGGTGGTAGAAGAAATAGTATCTTGCCTCTTTGGAAGAGCTAGAAGAACTGTTCTTTCATAATCAAGAACAGAAAATAAATTTTGAAAGGCAGTCAAAAGCAAAGCCATATTCTAATTCAGACCTTCTTTGGACACTAGTATACGTAGGCTGCTCTTGTGCCCCTTGGTGCCCTTTCCTCGTACAGGGTCTCACCTCTCCAAAATGCATGTAGATATATTCCCGTGCCCGTTGGTGCAGTTCGGTACAGCCAATCTGTTCAGCGAAGTTGGCGATGCCAATGGCATTGCTAGGGTCCAGCTGCTGCACCAAAAAGTCACAGCAGGCCTTCACGACACTGTCTATCTGGTACATGACGGCCCCATTCATAACATGCAGCACACACTGCTCACCCACGGAAATGGAGGCGGTGTAGGCAAATTCAATGAGGCGCTCCATTACTTTGGGGTGGATGCCCTCAATGGGGATTATCTCCATACCCTGCTCCCGGAGGCCCATGGTGAACATGGCCTTGAAGACTGGACTGGAGGAGGCCAGTACCACCTTGTGGGCCTGAAAGTCGGCTGGGGGAATGTCCTTATATTTGACCCGCAAGGTGACGTCACAAAGTTGCTGACTTAGGCGCAACTGATTCATAATGTTGAAAGCTTGTTTGGTGTGATCCTCCAGGGTGTAGCTGAAGGTGCGACTGGCATTGTGTGAAGGAGTCACCTCCGCCTTGCACTCTGGAGCATACATCACAGAAGCAGTCGCGTGGTCATTGCACGAAGGAATGCAGGAAAAGAGAAGGAGCACCAGCAGAGGCAGCTAAGCTGGGGGCCTTCCTACAGAGGCCTGGCATGCAGCAAAGTCTTGATACCTGCACAGGGGACAGAGAAGCAAGAGGTCTGGTTAGGTAATGTACAAGCCAAGGCAATATCTCAATTCTGCCTTTGCACCGCTGCCTCACTCAGGAGGCAGAAGGCACCTCCTTTGCTCAATGAATATACCCTCCCTCCAGAAGATCATCTTTAACCTCCCCACATCTGTGAAACCAGGCATGCATATATGTGAGGTTTGCCAAAGAACCTGCAATCTTAGCTCCAAAGAGTATCGGATACACTTGAAATGGAGAAAATTAAAAAGAGTTTAAAAATCAAAATACTTACAAGGGAATATTGCGCAAGGGATTATTCCCCCCCCCCTTTTTTTTCAATTAGAAGAGGGAGCAAGATGTCCTTTTTGTGCGATTCCCTCAGGTCAACCAGAAGCACAGATAACTTTCTACTGAGAGCGCCATACAATGCCACTCTGTGCTACTTAACACAGTCATTATGACTCAGCAGGCTATAACCTAGGACTGCTTAGTCATTCCAGGGACACTGAAGTTTGTAGGTATTTCCTCCACTATTTGCACTAGAATCAATATGTTATTGTAAGATTAATTCATATTCTTCCTTCACAATAGTTTGTGGCTTTTTGGGGTGCCTACAAGTAGTGGTGACTCTTAGCAACTGCCAGGACAAGTCCCTGAAGTTTTCCTGGCAAGATTTCAGAAATGGCTTGCCCTTGTATTCAGGCCAAACAGTAAGCCAAGAGAAACTCTGACTAAATGAGAAAGATGGCTCATAATGGATGAGGCTCTGAAGGATAAGACATCCCTGTAAACCCCTTCACTGTCACCTGTCCATTTCTTTTAATCCACAGATGTGGCTTATTCATGAAAGGCATTTTAATCAAAAGTCTAAATCAATCCAATGAAGTGAAGAAGAAAAAGCCCATGAAATTTAACAGTAGGTGAGGTAGTGTTTGCAGCGAAATGGGCTGCAATTATTTATTATGCCTCTCTGATGAAGATTCTTAAAGATGGCATTGCATTGAGCCTGGGAGCCATGTGTTTTTGATTAGATTATTGTAGCAGTTGCACATGGTCTCATACAACAAGAAATGTGTTTTTATACACAAGTACACACACCATTGCTGTATGTTCAGGGATTAAACAAATGCCTGGGGAATCCAGTTCAGCTGGTGCATATAGTGAAAATTATCCTGGCTTACTCCACCAAGAGACAAGATGACTGCATATAGCAGGAATCATTAGGCTTTCAGGTGGCAAATCAGCATACTTAAGACTCTATTCGCTAATGAACATAAACCCCAGGTTCAAAATGGGCTCCAGACTTAAAGGACAGGCTGTTCTTAAATGTAATGCTCTGTATGTGCTTCTGATCTGATTGGTGGATCCAGCAATTTTAGCACAGAAGCAATTAAATTCAAGTAGACTGAAATCTCTTTACCTTTGTGTGGAATGTAAATGGAAGATTTTGACATTTTGCCCTGTTTCCTCAAGCTTGACTCACCTCCCATGACCTAATGAAAACAAGCTACAAGTTGCCAAGGAGATAACTATTTAAGTCTGAATTTCTTTATTAATACCCATTTCCTGCTTTCCATGTAGGGGCCTTAGGATGGATATACCCCATTAGGATGGTTTGTCTTACAAGTTCCTGATGTCCTTCCTGAATAGCCAGAGCAAAATTCACAAACAACCTCATTTTTCCCACAGACATTGTTCTGATTCAAAGCTCTGCTCTCATAGCTGACCTCTCATGCTGGAAGAGAAGTGATCAAGAATTCATCAGACCAGGATGAGAGGACCAGGAGGACTTGCGGTCCAACATAAACAAACACAGGCTTGTTCTTTCTAACTGGAAATGGAAACTGTGCCCAGCGGATGCATTTTTCTTCTGAAACACACCTATGAAATGAATTATGAAGCCAGAAATGTGGTCTTAACAGAGTCATCTAATTGGGGACAAGGAAGTATCTTGTTTCCTCTGGGTTACAAAACACTCAGGATAGGGGTGAAAAATTGAAAGAGGTTTGGGGAAGACAGCAAACATTCTAATAAGATAACAAAAATATAGTGAAGTTGGAAAATATGAAGAAATGGGAATTTAAGTTTTGTACCAGGGATTCTCACTGTTGTACTTGTGAACATCAGTTTGCTCACCTATACCCAAATTTAGGTGTGCAAGGATCCCAGCCCAACAATTTTTTTTTTTAATTACAGCTGCTGCTTTAATATAAAATTAAATTTTTATAGGCAGAATCTTCTCTGTAGAATGTTATCAATTGCATCATCAGGACCATATTTGGTATGGACCCAATATAGCAGCAGTTATCAGGCTTTAATACCAGCATATGGAATTTGTTAGAGGGTAAATAAAACCTACCCATCTTAACACTGATAAACCCAACTTGCTGAGCTCATTAAAGGCCTCTGGAACAACAAGGCTATATGGTTACATCTTACTTTTGCCCAAACAGTCTAGTGTGTTAGTAGGGTTCTAAAGAACTCTTGTCTATCATAGTTCCAATATCTATATTCTATGATGGATTAGAAAGGGACGGATACTCTTTCTTACAGGTAGTAAATCCAATAGTCTACCCAAATAATTCCAGTGTTGATGGGCTTATCGCCTAATAAAATAAGTAAGGTACTAACAGAGTTGACTATAAAATTGTATTTCTAATAAATGGATTATAAACATGGCTCCTCCTTCCCAAACAACTCAGGGAATAGATGCCAAAAAGAAATCATGGCTTATGATTCTGACTTGTTAGAAGCCAGCCAAGGATGCTTGTGAATGCATCTAGGATCTAAGGATGTATCCTTAGAAGTAGCACCCGTATTTTTCCCCAAGAGCAGTAGAGCAAGAGTAGTCAAGAACTGTCTGCCGTTCATGTTTGAAATCCAGGCTATAACATAAAAAAAAACATATATGTCAGAACTTACCCTACTATTAGTTATGCAGAGATAGCATATGAGTATCATTAAGAATATCAGAAAAGAAGACAGATTCCACATATCCTGTTGGTAGATTCCATTCAATCTCCACTATCTGCAATCAGTCTCCACATAAAACAGAACCTGGGCAAGAATTTGGGGAAAGGCAAGTATAGAGAGCCAGTTTGGTCTAGCAGTTAAGGCATTAGGCTAGAAACAGAGACCATCTAGTCCTGTCTTAACCATGAAAGCCAGCTGAGTAACTTTGGGCCACTCTCTTTCAGTCCAGCTTACTTCATGGGGTTGTTGTTGTGGGGAAAATGGTAGGAGAAAGGAATATCAGATATGTTTGCCA
>JAHWGE010331463.1:0-15277 GCA_019457695.2 Chrysopelea ornata
CTATTACAGCTCTCAAGGGGAGAATAAAAACAACTCTAAAAATGGGTATAGTAAGGCATAATAAAAACAACAACTATCAATTAAAACAGCTACTATAAGTGGTAGAATTAAAACTAGCAAGAAACACTGTACCAGAGAGAGAGGGCAGAAAATGACAAAGCCTGTGAGATAACAAAGTGCAAAAAAGACAGCTATTTAAAATATACATTCTATGACTTAGGACGGTAGGTGTTTCTGGGGAACTGCCCTGTTGTATGCTCATTTCTTTTTAATGTCAAATCAAGACATTCTTGTAATCCAAAGTAGCCTGATTTATAATCACCCTGTCATGTGTGCATCTCTTTTTTGATATCTGCAAATTAATTCGACTTCATTTTTTTCACTTCAGTGCTCAACATAATCTATATTTTCACTGATCCATGTCACACATGGGGTTCCTTCCCCGTGGACCAATACAACTAAAATAAGCAAGAACATCGGACTAAACATATCCTGAAGGCAGCTGACATTCTAACTATGAAGAAAGAAGCATAAATAGATAATATATTGTTGTTTGGTTGCTATGTCATTTCTGACTCTTCGCGACCCCATGGATCATAGCATGCCAGGCCACCCAGTTCTGGGATGCTCTGCACTGACTATACTGTCTCTCAGAGTTTGTCCAAATTCATGTTCGTTGCATAGATGACATTATCTAACCATTTCATTCTCTGCTGTCCCTTTCTCATTTTGCCTTCAATCTTCTCCAACACCAGGGTTGCTCTCTTCTCATTTGGTGGCCAATTCAGTGAGCTTTAGCTTCAGTATCTATCCTTCCAAAGAGAATGGAAAATATAGGCCAGGGTTATAGACAACCTGATGCCTTCTAGATGTTTTGGACTTCATTCTCCATTAATTCTACTCAGAAAATTCAGATGCAAAGGATTGTAGGTATTACAACTCAAAACATCTGAAAATCACTGGGTTATTTATAGATACATGGCTATAAATGTTAATGTGACTATTCTCTTTTTTGTACTGTAGGATGTTTCAAGAGCAGGGGCTTCTGAGGACTGGAGATAGCTGACAAACAAGCTTGATAATGCTTGCCATCTAGTGGATATTGTTTATATATACACTAAATGAAGATATATAACGCAGTGTGTGTAACATGAAACAGCGGCTGGTTCTATATCTGAAGAAATTAGGCAAACATGATGATGATGACAATTTATCCAGGTTTTACTGGAAGAAAAAATACAACAATAATAAAGTACATTAAGTAGTACAGAGAAGTTACTATAAAAATATATAAAAACAGTGGTGTTTTTGTACTTGAAGAGTGCAGGTTTTAAAAATAAAAAATAAAAATGATTGGGAGAAGAGGAATGCTAAAAGATTACCAACTTGGGTTTTTGGAGGTATTTCACAAGCAAATCATACAAGTGAAGAGGAATTCTAATCTGATCTCAGAATGCTAAGTACACTTTCTTAATGTTTAGAGGAAAAACCAAGAAATGTCAAAATTGCAGACTAGTTGATTAAAAATGCTCTGCAGATAGCCTACCATACTTGGGACTGGCGACTCAATCATCAACTGTGCTTACAATCTTACTTCAGCTTTTCTTTGTTTTAATGAATGATTGTAAAGGTGGAACGTATGAGAATTGATTGCAGAGTTACATTTTCATCATTGTTGTAATTGCAAACAGTTGCTGTCCAAGGCAGTTGCTAAACTAGGATTGCCTGTGTAAAGAAGTTACTATCGTCTCCAAGAAAACGTTATTAATATACCCATGAATCAGTGGTGGGTTGCCCTGGTTCGGGCGAACTGATAGCAACAGCGGTGGGAAGCTCCCCCCACCCACCTGGACATTATCAAATATGCTTTGTGCATGCACAGAAGCTTCTGCGCACGTGCAGAAGTGGCACATAAGCGAACTGGTAGCAAAGTTAAATGACACCCACAGCTGCCATGAATTCACCAGAGTAAAGCTAAAACAGGGTCCTTGCTCACTGACTATTCATTTAGTGAGTGTTTGAAGTTAGGGTTCAAGTTAGGTGCTGAAAAAAGTGACTTAAAACAGGCCCTCAGATTTGCGACTGTGGCCTCATAATTGTGATTTGGACACTTGGCAACCATTGTGTATTTATTGTGGCAGCACTGACCAGCAAACATGCGATTGTCATTTGCAACCTTCCCACCCGGTTTCCAACAAGCAAAGTCAACGAGGAAGTTAGCAGGAGATAGCAAGTTCTGGTCACACATGTTGTTTCATTTAACAATTGTGGTTCAATCACTTAACAACTGCAGCCTTGGACTGCTTAAACTGCTCTCATTACAATAGCAGGATCACCTGATATTTTGCTTATTGGCCAATTTGCTTAGTGATAAGAGTTGCCAGTCCCAATTGGGGTCATAAAGAGAGGATTACCTGTACTAAATTACCTACCTTAAGTCAAACTCAGTTCCTGGTGGCTATATCGACACAATCCTGTTGAGTTTCTGATGCTAGATGAGATTGGCAGTATGCTACCTGCTGACCCTCTCCCTTGCAGCAGCATCAATTTCTATTAACAGGAGACTCAAAGGAAGATCACCAAGGATAAGCAGAATATTTGAGCAAAAGCATTTAGGACCATCACAGAGTTTAGCTCTTGTTGTTATGTACTATGCTGCATTTAGTTTTTGTTTTAGAGATGTAATACCAAAAAGCAGGAGCAGGTGACATTCAAGTTGGTGAGATCTATTCATATTTTCTATCTTTGTACAAAATAAGCAGTTATGATGTCGCAAAAGATTTTCTTTCTTAGAATTTCACATATGACACTAGCCTATGAAACATTGAAATAATATTAAAACCTGGGCATGTTGCTGAGGGTAATTCACCACAGACAGAAGCCAAAGATAACTTAACTTTGGATATGGAGAGATTTCCATATTTTTTGCTCCATAAGACGCACTCCCCCTCCCTAAAAGTGGTTGAAAATGTCTTTGCGTCTTATGGAATATTGAATAATAGATCGGGCTGAGGCAGCAGGGGTGAGGAAGGGGGTTGGTGCGCCACCAGGGACAGGCAGTAGCGCCAAATGGCCTGTTGCCACCATTGTTCACTGCCACCACAACCTATCGGCACCATTTGCCACCTATCGCTGCCATTCACTGCTGCTGTTCACCGCCACTGTCTATTGGCAGTTGGATTGGCCTCCTGGAATATCACCAATCAGCTGCTCCAGGGGGCAGGGATCACCACTTCTGTTCGCTGCCTATCGGTGATAGGCGGCAGTGGCGGTAGGCAGCGGTGGCAATAGGTGGTGGTGGTGATAGGCGGCAGCAGCAACAGGTGGCAGCAGCGATAGGTGGCGATAGGCAGTGGCAGCCAGTGGTGGCAGCGATAGACAGTGAACACTGGTGAAGGCTCCAGTGTTGCCTGTGGAGATAGCAGACACAGAGGAGGCAGCAACGGCGGGGCTACGGGAGGCCGGGATCCAACTATCGCTCAACTGATTAGTGGTGGGCGCAATGGAATGGAGCCCTGACGAGCCACTGCAGAGGCAGATTTTTTGTTTTCTTGTTTTCCTCCTCTAAAGCTAGCTGTGTCTTATGATCTGGAGCTTCTTATAAAATACAGTAATTGCATTTATCAAACTCGTATTGCATTAAGGTAATCCTCAGTCTGTGTTGAATTGTATTTATTGAGAGGACTATTTTTAAGTGAAAAAGAAAAAAAATCATAATCTTAAAGAGACTATTTTAACTGTTGGGACAGTTCATACCTCAATTGTTCATAAAAAGGATAGTTCGCTCACTGTCAATACAAGTGAAAGGTATGTTTCATTGAAATAAGAGAATTGGTTCTTGCTGGATTGTAGAGAATGGGATGTGCCTTATTACACATTTGACATCATGAACATACTGAAATTGTTTAATTGCTCATCTACTCCATATTCCATCCCCCCCATTTTTGCCTTTAATTAATTGAAGTAAAAAACAGATATAACAAACCAGAAGGGGAAATGATACAATGTCCATATATAAATACATACATAAAATTATAGTCCCTAACTCATCTGCATTGTTGTTTATCCCTTGTTAATAATATTTTTGCTGCTGCATAAGCTTTGCACCAAGGTGAAGGTTGAAGTGAAAATTCAAAAGATGAGATTTGATATAGTGATTTAAACATTAATTAGAAAGGAGTAGGAATTGTTCCGTGGCTTGCCCTATCAGTGTTGCTGGGGGCCAGTGATGGTATTCAGCTGGTTTGGACCGGTTTGGCCGAACCAGTAGTGGCGACCCCCACCCCAGCGCTTTGCCATCATATTTAGCCATGTTTTCTAAGCCGCGTGCAAGCCACATGTGCGAGCAAAGTGCAGGCATGGAAGGCTGTGCTCACATTTTCAGTGCGTGGCAAACCGGTGGTAAAATTATGTAAAACCCACCTCTGGTGGGGGCATTCTTGGTGATTCCTTGATTAGGCTGTTGTTTACTGATAGCTTATTTGTCTGAGATTGTCTCTTGTGAGTGGTATATAGTTGCTGTTTATCTTTATGTGCTTGTTGATGGCTGATTTGTCCAAGCGTCAGGCTTCCGGAATTCTCTATTGCTAGAGCATTCCAGCAGGGCCGGACACATTCCAGACATTTAAAAAAGATAATCAAAAGCCAAAAGGAAGCAAAAAAGACCAAAACACCTCCCCATCAGCAATCAAGATCCTGATGAGCAGAGATTATAACCAAGATTAACACTAGGTCAACAATCAAGAAGAAAATACCCCAATCAAGCAACTATGAATTCACACAAACAAGTTATTAGTAAACAACAGTCTAATCAAGGAACCACCAAGATCACATTGACGGGGCAAGTCATAGTATATAAAATGGGAGCAAATCCCTCCTGGTACTGATGATGTTAACTAGTTTGGTAATGAAATGTCTGCAATCAAACAACCAAGCTCAGAGGGCACACAAGGACCCCATAGTTCAACCCTGAGCTACAAAGTCTCTTCCAAAAATATTTGTGGTTTCACAAATGCCCACATTTAGCCAAGACCTGTGCTTTGTTTTAAATGTTTGGATATTTTCCTAGGGCGTCTTGGTACGCTGGCTGTATTTTCTTTGTTCACTCTTCTGTGCCATGACATTGCATTTAGGGGATTGTTCTTTCTGTTCTTGGCTCTATGAAGTGGTCTTCAGACAGATGGGAAACTTTGTTGTATTAGGAACTGCTTTTCCTAGTTAGTGCATTTTTTAAGACTCGCTGGGAATCTAAAAGGAGTCAAAATGTCTCGGATTGCCTGCCTGTTTTAAAAAGGATGGAGCAGTGTGTGAGCAGCTTCTTCCTCATTCCATATCTTCACGTCATTTTGCTTCCTTTCCCCATACCCCTGTCCTCTTCTATTTGCTCTCCATTGCCTTTACAGTAATTCTCCTCTCTCAGCACCCAGCCTTTTTGTCCAAACATTAGAGCCCTACAGACCTGTGGGGGGGGGGGTCTTGGGGGCTGAGAAAAAGTAATCTCTCTCAGGCACCGAAATATCAATAAAGATTTCTTGGCAAGGGAATTTTATGACTGCAAATGTATCATTTACATTCTGCTGCTACCCTGATTAAGATTTGCACTTTGTAAGTATATATATATACGGTATAATCACTAAGGTCATGACCCTGATCCTACTCATTCTTACAATAGGGAAAGAATTCTTACTTTGGGGTTTCTGAAAAATTACATATCATCAATGCAATACAAACTCAATTGCTTTCTTAATTTTTTTGCTGCATTAAAAAAGTATGGTACTTTAACCTATTTAAATTGCAACTGGGAAAATAGAGGGAGCTGGTATGATAAATAACCGACAGTTTAATTATCTTCATGTGGTCCAGTTACCATATACTGCTGGTAGAATGGAAAACACTGTAGTTTATTACACTGTTGGGTTACTTGGTTTCTTTGTAATTTCATTCTTGTTGTGTGAAAGCTAATATTCAGTTTAATATATGATCGCTAGTAAGGTGGGTTTTTTCATTATAGAAAAATAAATCAACACATATACATTATCTTATTTTAGTGGCATTTTGCCATCTCTTTCTCACCAACTGAAAAAAAGTGTCTTCAACTACTTTTAGTATTATAACTTTAACAATGTTAATAAACTGCTGAATTAATTCCTAAACATCCCTTGAGTGTTTAATATTCAATGTGCCTAACTAGCCATGGTTGTTATGCATTGTGTTCAGACCCTGGAGATATCATGATTCCTTGGCAAACAGGATCTTTTTTTTTTTATGGTTTCTATAAATTGAAAAAGGAAATAATGTGTCTAAATGATAAATTCAGCTGAAATATTTGTAATTCTAGGACAAAAATACATTGCCTGAGTAAACTATTAGTAATAGAATTCTCTCTTTGTTTATCCTCAATATCCACTCAGAGGCTCAGGAATCAACACATCTTAATAATATTAGATAAAAAGGAATTCCCACCTAGTCTAACAGAGAAAAAGGTTGTCACTCGTCCTATGCAATTTTCACATTCTATTTCCAATCAGCATACAGTCTAGCAAGTATTACTAGCACAGAACACTGTAGATTCAATAGTTTTTAATGTAATATAAAAATAGATACAAAATTTTTACTTTACAAAGTACTACTGATCCCACATATTCAATGGATTTCCAAATATTTCTACGGTAATATTGGCAATATCCAAGTTAGCTTTTTACTAAAATTATACTGTTTATTTTAATATATAATAAAGCATGCATTCTTTTAGAAATGCGGATCACATACAGCCACTGATATAGAAGACCGGTGTTTTTCAGCCTTGGCAACTTTAACATGTGTGGCATGCTGGCTGGGGAATTCGAGATGAAGTCCATACATCATAGAAGTTACCAAGGTCGAGAAACAAACACTCCATAAGACAATCTTTGGTGTCAATAATTCTATGTTTAAAATATAAAATATAAAGGCTATCATAATGCATATTCGTCTTTTCCACTGTCTTCTGTAGAGATTGGAGTTCGCCAAGTTTTACACCTTCTACCATTATGCTGAAAACCTTGGTTTCTTTAAAGCTGTTATCCTTGAAAATGGCTATGAAGAAGTTTGGGGTGGGCCTTATCATCTACAGTACAGCAGTTCTCACCTAATATTGAGATATCAACTCATTATCCTTCATTTTGGAAGTTGCAATCCCAACTTGTCTGAAAAGCAAGTCTGAGGAAGTTTCCTAAGATGGCTCTTATAATGGCTCACAGTAACACTGCAACCAGCAGCAAATCAGGATAGAAAAGACAATGTCTAGCACAGAAAGTTGACAGATTTAACTGCTCATTTTCTTTTCCTGTCCACAACAGCAGACTAGTCAGGATAAGGACACTGACATGAAATATCTTCCTGTTTTCTTTCACAAATGAAGTAGTAATTTTCCGAGATGTCACTAGAATGAATGCTTTAATTTACATTACAAATTCGAGTAAAAGCCAAAACAATTTTGGAAGTCAGTTAAAAGTATTGAGAAGAGAGTACTTTTTAAAAAGGCTCTGTTTGCTGCTGTAGTTTTGATCTTTTCTCCAAATGAGCTGCAATGGTAACTGTAGATGGCATTTTTAGCTTCAATAATTTCTACATAAAGTTATTTAGTGCAAAAATAAAATGCCACGAATCCTCTAAATACGCCTGTTAAATGTCCTTGGAAAAATGGAAGCACTACAAATTTGGCATATAGCTAGCAGTGTCACAGGGACGGCTGGTTTAGGATTAATGATGTCACCTGACACTCTAAAAGGAGAATCATGGAGAAGAGATGGAAGAAACTGGGGGTGGAGTGCATAGAGGGATCAGTCTAGAATCTTCAATATGGTTACTATATAAGCCAATATTCATTTAAATGTGGTTGTGCAAAAACAATGCTGATTGCCTCATAGCAATAACGTCTGAGATTACCGTGATATCAGATGATGTGTTTTATGAGAAGCTGGCAACTATGTGAAAAAAGAAGCTAGACAGGGTAATCAAATTATCATCCACACAACCACCTGCTTTGCCTCTCCCTTCCTTCTCTCTCTGGCCACCATAATCATAATACTGAACTGCATAACACAGTTCTTCTCCAGTGCCAATGGAAGGCAAGAGAAAATGAAGAATGAATTGTGGAATCAATCATTCAGCTTTCCAAGATGGCCAGAAGTTCCATAGTGTTATGGAAACAGGTTTGAACAACATTAAGGAAATATCAAGGGTTTTAGTCATTTTATTCCATGGAGTTGTCCTCCTTTTCTTCATAACTTTCTTCCAATATCTGAAATCTAACTGCTCATCTTGTACTTCTTCCATCGATCAATATCAATAAAAAAGTGTTTCATGTAGCTGACTTGGTGATAATTTCAGGGTTTTTTTTCAAAGTTATCAAGAAATACAGTACAAGTTACCATTGTGGCACCATATGACCATAGATAGTTCTAAAATTAAACTCTTTACTAACTCTTCTCATTTATTCAGAAAATTCTAACAATATTAATAAAGCAAAGTATAATGTGTCAAAGACCTGGGAGAGAATAGGGGGAGTGAGTTTTCTTCATTGCAAATGTTGTTATATACTTTTTTAACTAGTTGATCTCTGTCCAGCTTCATCAGATTTGGGGTTTCTTTTCCTAGCCGCTCCATCACTGTTGAACTCCAAATCTGGATTTTGAAAGTCATCCTCACCGAATCCTTCTCCAATTCTTTGATGGGTTTGGAAAATGTGTTCGAGTGGGCGCTTCCAATGAGGCCTTGTAGCGATCCACAAAATTACAGCCCCATAGGCGACAATCAGGACACCCAGAACATTGACAAAAATAGCTTCTTTTGGGGAACTGCTATAGGGAGGTGTTTTCCTTCAGGGAAAAACAAGTTAAAATTAAGGAAACTGCTCAATTAGTAAATGTCATTGTAAAAAAAAAAAAAATTAGCGACACCCAAATAAATACTTACAGACTAAAAATAAGTTTTTCTGTAATTCCCATTAGGGCTGTGGCAATCACTGTTCCAAAGATGAAAAGACCTGAATATGTGTGTATTGGCATAACAGCTGACCGAAGAGAAGTCGGGGCAAAGGGAAGCAGGAAGACCACAAAGCCTAAAACAAGCTGATACACAGGTAACACTTAGTAAATGGCAACCGTATACATTCTTTTTAAAACAAACATGAAAATAAATCTTTATGAGGCAGTGCCAAATTTGAGTCCTAAATTATCTGCAGAAATCTTGAAAATCCACCGGATATTTTATACTGCCCATCACATAATGATATAAAACAGTGATGTGATCCACTTTTGCGACCTTCTGACAAGCAAAAGCAATGGGGAAACCAGATTCACTTAACAACCTAACAACTGCACTGATTCACTTAACAACTGTGGCATGAAAAGTCGTAAAATGGGGGCAAACTCAACAAATGTTTCACTTAGCAACATAAATGGTGGGCTCAATTGTGGTCCTAACTCAAAGACTACCTGTGTGGTCGTTTTTATTTACAATCATTTTTGGCCCATTCCTGAGAATGTGAATTCTCAGACTGGAGAGGAGTGTGATACGAAGAAATTAGGAACACATACACAGAATTCAGTGACTGGTTGTGAGTGGATAAAGGACTACAATTTTATATTTCCAATCAAGCCATCTGGCATGAAGTACAGATAAACAGAAAAACATTGCATAGCCTGTGTGTATTATTTTGATATGCTGGGCTGCAAAATCTTGCATCTTACAAGCCACAGAATCAGAATAGAAACTCCCTAAAAATACTGCCATTAAATTTGTGGCTATGGGCCATAATCCTAAAACTTGGAGTGGCTACCAGTGCCAGTAATCTTTTGCCACCTTTTTAAAATGTGTGCTTTCTAATACAATGAGCAATTAGTTGCTTATTGGTGCAAATTGCTCAGGACTACAATCATCCTTCTGCACCCTATCCTCTTCTCTAAATGGATTTAGAGAAGAAGAAAGAATGTTTTGGATCTCCAAATTCTGTTGAACTAAATCACATTCCTCACCATTACAATACAGCTCTTCTAGAGAGCAACGGCTTCTCCAACTTATATATAAATTTTTTACATTAAATGATATACATTTTCTTCCTTCCCTACTATTAAAAACAAGAAAGTCTGAATGTATTTCTAGGATACCCTTTAAAAATCATATGAAAAACACTCTACAAAGGTGGTAAAATGAAACACTTCCGAGTATATAAAGAGCAACATTCTCAAAAAAATTAATAAAAGCTGGAGAACCAAAAATTTCCTTACTAAAAGTACCCAAAATAGAAAGACTGTTTTCAGAGACTACTGAAACGACACAAAATGATGTGTATAATAATATTGTCTTTTTAAATTTACCTCTTATGAAAAAGATCCTCTTACAATACTTATGCTGGCTTAATTTCTTGGCAAATAATTTGTCTCTTCTCATATTTTTTAAGAAGCTAAACAACTGCCTTTATGTTTAAGTGTTATTTTACAATCTGCAAGATATTGGCAAACTAGTTTTTTAAATTGCAATTACAAAATGTTTATTAAGAAAATATTTTTAGTTCTTGGACAGATTTCTGCAGCAGAATGCCAATTGCTTAAAGGTAAAATACCTTATATCTCTTATTTTGTTTACAACGAACATAAAGATTAATGAAAGATCCAATCTGGGTCAGTCGCTGCGGCCGACGTTTTGCCTTCCAAGCTTTGGGGCTTGTGCTGGAGCCCATCTTCAGGGAACTTCTCTCTAGAGGCTCCAGCACAAGTCTGAAAGTTTGGAAGACAAAACCTCAGTCCTGGTGACCAACCCAGATTGGATCCTACAACATTATCCTGGGACACATATATTCGCCTTCATTTGACAAGGTTAATTTATCGAGTTGTAAGGTTTATGTCCAAGAAATGCAAAATACAAAATCCCTCATTAAAATTAATGTATACACAGCACATTTTGATAGAAGTTAAAACAATCTTATTCTGTTTTTAAGTATAATTTATAAATGACATCTAACCTGTAGCGCAAAAAGAATTACAGCAGTCAAGCCGATCCAGCTGTGTAGACTGTACATGTTAGGAATCTTCTTAGCATTATGGAAATCAAAAACAGCCACCAAGGAAATAATAGCAAGTGTCAGAGCAACGGTATGTAACCCCGCATGGATTAATTTCATCAAAAATTTGCTGCATTTCCAGGTCCATGGTAACCTGTATACAATAATGGCTGCAATTGGGAAATAAGGAAGAGTTCTTAAGGTTAAAACAAAACAAAACTAACTTTATTAGGAAAGATAAACCTGTTCTTACATTATTCTAATGACATGCGATGTTTTCCTTCAACAAATAGGTCATGCTTTCTCATGTTACTGTTTATCCCTTTTCTGAGAGAAAGAATTCAGATTAATTGGAAACTAAAATATTGACACACACACGAACACTTTTTTAAATGATCTTGTTTTAGAAGAAGAAGGGCGTATCTCAGAGACAGAGTGATAAAGTTCTGTACCTAACTTTTTGGAGACTGACTGGCAATCGTGCTAGATTAGATAAGATGGCCTGACTCAACACATTGAACAAAAACTTTTTGTTTGTTTTTTTAAATTAAAATTCTTAGCTTAGTGTGCTCCCTCTAAACCAGATTCAACCAATAAAGTTGGCTCTTGCTTATATATTTTGGGATGGTTTACAAATCCTGAATTCTTAGGATTGACAAACTAGAATCTCCAGTTGTGCCAATTTATTAAACTGTTTGGGTGAAATCAGCTATGTGCACATTGGAAATCAGATAGCACACCCATCTTTCGTAAAACAAGGAACTCTGTTAAAAAACAAGCAAACCTGGTCCACATTTCACCTTAAAAAGGCAGAAATAGACACTTTGTCTGCATGATAACTTCACTGGATTATGCATAATAAGTAAATGGCTATGTTCTAGTAGTGGATTGGGACAGAAGAATTTTGGGGGACTTTAGGGGAGAAATAAATGGCTTAACCATCTGCAAATAGGTTCCTTAAGACAATTTAGCAAAATATGCAAAAAAGGAAGGAAAACTGAGTTTACTCATTGAGAGGAGGGTTCTGAGGGAGAAAGCTGCAGAACGGAACCTGAGGAATCACTGTCATTCTTCCACTGAAACTTACAGGGATGGAATAACTTTTTTACCCCACTTTATTATTTTTATAAATAACTCAGGGTGGCAAATATCCCTAAGATTTTTTCCTCTAATTTTCCCCACAACAATGGGGAGGTGAATTGGGCTGAGAGAGAGTGACTGAATAAAAGATATATTTCATGCAGCCCATATGTCACAGAATGACCAGAGTACATTATTTTATTTATCTTCTAATTAGGCCAGTAAAAAAAAATTGAAGAGGATTTAGCAGCAGCACACAATACATTGGTCATAATACATGAGTAGGTAGATATTAACATTAAGATAAGCTTCTTGCTTACAAAAAGAAAGGAACAAAGTACTCCATTCCGACTAATACATATTTTCTAAGAGCCATATCTTTAAATATTTACTAACATGCACATCACCTGTGCCAAGGACTTGTGCTATAAAAGTCATAAATAAATCTCTGTCCCCAAATGGAATGTCCTGGAAAAAGACTCAATGTCCATTTCCCCATGCCTATATGAAATAAAATATTGTCATTTGATACCGTTTAAGTTAACTGCATGCACTCCAGTTTCATAGCTTTTCCCAAAATTAAAAAAAAGTTCATTCAAACTGAAGGGATAATCTTATGTTAAAATCTTTTAAGAGGTTGATAGGAAAAATGGCGGTTTTAAATACAGTTTGGATTTTGCTACCAAATCATATTTTGATAAATCGGCCATTTGCCTTTTATTAGCACCACTGCAATATGTATTATGTAAAGAAGCATAAAACAACTTACCACTTACAACCATCCATTTAGCAACCCCTTGAAGTTACAATGGCACTGAAAAAAAATGACTTACAACCAGGCCTCACTCTTAAGACTGTCATGGCATCGCTGTGATCACATGATCAACATTCAGGCGTTTGGAAACCAGCAAGTATTTATGATAGCTGCAGCATCCTGGAATCATATGATTCCTATTTGTAACCTTTCCAGATAGCTTCTGACAAGCAAAGTCAATGGGGGAAGCCAGATTTGCTTAATGCTGTGCAATTCACTTAACAAATGCGGTGATTTGCTTAACAACCGTGCCTAAAAAGGTTATAAAATCAGGTATGACTCACTTAAGAACCATGTTGCTTAGCCACAAAAATTCTGATTCCAATTATGGAATCTGTACTTCCTGTGTGTGTGTGCGTGTGTGTGTGTAATTCTGCCTCATGTTCCCTCCAATACTCATAACATTTGAACATTTAGACTATCCTTTCTTAGTATGATCTTGCCAAGATATATTGGGATTATCATAACAAAAGTTGATACTAATAAAAACTGGAATCACAAGTTTTCCTAAATAGTAGCACCTTGGCTGAACTGAAAATAAACTGTTACAAAAAAATTCACTACTTAGCCATCTTCTCCATTTTCTTGTTTTTTTACAACTCAGGAGTCTCTTTGTTTTCACAATCACGCTATGTACTTTTCCTTCTGTTAAACTTGTGCAAATAACTTCTATTATGTTAATATGGTACTATGTTTAGTACTTAAGAATTATATACATTTACAGTAATCCACTGTATAGTGTGAGTGTTATACACTCAATCCACTTCTGTCAACCCTCAACAAATTTATTCCTATATGAATTTATAGTGTTTTTATTCCTTTTTTAAAAAAGTACTTATAATTTACCCCAATCCCCACAGACCTGGATAGTGTATAAAAACAAATAGAAACCAAGACAAAAAAAACCCCAACTTCAGTATCAGTAATCCCCGATCTTAAATCAAGGATAAAACACATCTGCCAAATTATTTACATCATCACAGGCAATAGTCTGCATGTTTTTCCATCCAAATTGTTTTACTGGCATGAATAATGTAAAAGGTAAAATAATATTAGGAGCAACATACTGGATATGCAATAGATATTGCTTATGTAACAATGGGAAACCAAAATAAAATCCAGCTGAATAGGGCGAAAAATCCCTTAAGAATGTTAACTATTGCCAGCATATCTACTTAAAGTGCCATTCTAACCCCAATGAATGTGTATGCATGCGTGTATATGTGTTTGTATATCTGTATAGAAAGAAAAATAAAGAGAACTAATAAGATCAGGTAATGATGGGATGGGACATATCTAGTGACTGTATTTGAGAACATGTTGTGTACATTTTTTTCATAAGTAGCTGCCATGGTGACATAGCCACTGGCAACACTCTTATTTACCAGGAACAAAATTGTGCCTTTTTGCTCCCCTTTAACCTGAGAATGCACACCCCACCTCTCTTTCTATTTGTTTCTGGATAGGTGAGCGTAATTTCATACAAAACTGCAACATACCACATTTCTTTTCTAAAAATATCTGATTTCCAAAGGAGTTCTTGTAAATGAATATAATATCAAGGGGCCATTGCGCAGCATGTCAGGAGGAAAAATCAATTCAGGTCTGGCCGTGAGCATGACCAGATGCCAATGGCCAAGGTATAACATTTCCGGTGCCTGGCATATTGCACACTATAGTTTAAAAGATTTAGCAGTCACGCCTTCTAACAGGTGAATGATAAATTGCACACTGATCCTTCCATGAACAGAAATGTATTTGTTAAAATTAAGCACACGCCTTTCCTTACGGTTTGCTTTTACTTTTAAAATCTCTTTGTTTTTTCTTCTCCTGGACTCTGAAGACCTAGCAACTCCCATCTTGTGCAATTAATTTACAAGGCCAAATCTGATTCCCTATACTTATCAGAAACTATAAACCTCATATAGTATCAATACTACACACTGTATGTGTATTTATTTTTAGGGTTTTTTTTCTCCTACTAGAGTTTTTCTACCATTAAGACTCCTTTCTTTCACTATTCATATTACTGTACCAAGCGTTTAGTCCAGTGGTGAAATCTAATTTTTTTTACTACCAGTTCTGTGGGCGTGGTGGGGGTGGTATGGCTTGGTGGTATGGCTTGGTGGGGGTGGTATGGCTTGGTGGGCATGGGCTTGGTGGGGGTGGTATGGCTTGGTGGGCATGGCAGGGGAAGGATACTGCAAAATCCCCATTCCTTTCCCACTCCTGGGGGAAGGATATTGCAAAATCTCTATTCCCACCTGGGGCCAGCCAGAGATGGCATTTGCCGGTTCTCCGAACTGCTCAAAATTTCCACTACCGGTTCTCCAGAACCTGCT
>JAHWGE010332852.1:0-11123 GCA_019457695.2 Chrysopelea ornata
GCAGTATAGATATAGTGTAATATTAGATAAACTTGACATAAAAATTGCAGCCCCTTCTACATTTGGTAGAGCATAAAAAGTATACCTTTATCTTTTTATGTTTTTCTCATAACTATATGACAATACAAGAGAACTAATTTGTCTAGCTTAGATTTTGATTGAATTGTTGATTGTATACAGGTAAACCTCAACTAAGACCTCAATTGACCCCAAAATTGCTCTTAGATGAGACTGTGAATTTTGCCCCATTTTATGATCTTTCTTGCCATACTTGTTAACTGAATCTTTGCAGTTGTTAAGTTAGTGATATAGTTGTTAAGTGAATCTGGCTTCCCCATGTCAAAAAGTCACAAAATGTGATCACATGATCCCAAGACACTGCAGCTGTCATAAATATGAGTCAGTTATGAATTCAGAAAATTCAGAGTCTGAATTTTTTATCATGTGATGCCACAAGAGTTGTAACTGATAAACCGTCGTCATTTTTTGCAGTGCCATTGTAATTTTGAATGGTCACTAAATGAATTGTTCTAAGTCGAGGACTACCTGTACCATCAGCTCTTAGTTGCCCACAGAGATAGATTTTCTCCATTGGTAATCCATCCCCAATCTGATCCTTCAGTTCCTGCAATGGTATATCTATCACTGCTACCTGTAAGGTCTTGCCTCTCCTATCCCCTCAAGAAAGGAGAACTCTCAAACAAGCAGCATTTCCGAAGGAATTTTTATTGAGAGATAGTGATAGCAAGGAGAATAGGTAGGATCTAAAATTCACTTTTGGGAAACATTAGGTTAAAAGTTGTAGAAATCCCTCCCCTCTTTCCAGACTAGGCGAGCTAATCCATAAGTGTGACGTTGTTGTGAGAACTGCAAGCCGAGGAGGTGATGAGGTGTTCTCAGGGATAGGATAAGAAGTTGTTCTTGGCGGTACATAACTCATCTCTCTGGATCTGAGACAAAACAGATGGCCCCAGGTTCATCCCTGCACCCCCTCCCATTCCCAGGAAGATACATCAAAATAAAGTCCAGTACTAGGAAAGGTCATAAAATATCACCGGCCCTCCTCCCGCCAGAATGGCAGCATCTCAGTAGGGATCTGTGGGGACCTGATACTATTACTGAATCCTTGCTGCTGATCATCTTCCTTTTTCTTTATATCTTCCCTGGTTTAACAGACTTTTCAAAAAGCTCAGATTTGCTCAATTTGCTATAGTGCTCTAGCGAAGATTCTGGTGTGTGACACCTTAAATATTTTCCATAATGATGATTTATCTTTTCCAGGGTGATCATGAGGAGTTCAACCAGTGCCAGACACAGTTGAAGTCTCTTTATGCAGAGAATCTTCCAGGAAATGTTGGAGAATTCACTGCTTACCGTATTCTCTATTACATTTTTACCAAGAACTCTGGAGGTGCGTTGTGGGGCTGTTGGGAGATAGACTTTTGAGGCTAGTCTTAATAAACCTTTTGACCATGTTGTGATCTTTGCCTGTATAACCCAAGTGGTTGTACAGATGCTCCAAGACTCCATATCTCTTCCTCAAAACTGGTATCAGTCATTTTAGGAGAGTTAAAATTCTAGAGAAGCTTTTCGGAAGATAATTGTAAAGACTAAGGTGGATTTAATAGAGCAGGCCAAACCCAATCAGGTATACCTCTTAAAGCAAAGAAGAATAAATATTTTAGCATAAGTCAGTTCATGGTGAAAGTACTGGTGATCCTTGAGTTACAACCCCAATTGAAACTGGAAAATTATTTGTTAAGCAGTGCGGTCATTAAGCAATATATCACATCATCTCAATTTTCAGCCTTGCTTGCTAGCTTCCCCCATTGATTTTCTTTTTGGAAGCTGGCTGGGAAGATCACAAATGGTAATTATGTGACCCTGGAATGACAAATTGCAAGTGTCATAAAAGTGAGCCAGTTGTGAAGCATCCTGGTCGTGATCATGTAACCACAGGGATGCTGCAATAATCATAAGTGCAAAGACTAGTCATAATTTGCTTTGCTTTTCAGTACTATTGTAACTTTGAATAGTTGCTAAATGAGTGGTCATAAATTGGGGAATACCTGTAAGTGAGAAATGGGTTGTTTTTTGAGACTTGCCTTTCTCCCTCCTACAGATATCACAACTGAGCTGGCATATCTGACAAAGGAGTTGAAAACAGACCCTTGTGTAGCACACGCCCTTGCCTTGCGAGCTGCCTGGGCCCTCTCCAATTACCACCGTTTCTTCTGTCTGTACCGCCAGGCCCCTTGCATGTCCGGCTACCTCATTGACAAGTTTGCTGAACGAGAGAGGAAAACGGCCCTCAAAGCCATGATCAAAACGTATGTGGAGCTGAACAAGTCCTCGGGTAGAAATGGGAGGGGAATGCCACACACTTACACGCTTCTTTCCCACTCCACCTTCGTTGCAATGTCTGGCAAGGGGGTAGAATAGTGTCCAGTAGTAAGAAGTGGGTCAGATGGGGTACACCTTCCTTTCAGCAACTTCAAGGAAGGTGTCTATGCCCTGGGCAGGTAAGTATGGTAACTGCAGTCTAGTTAGGCAAGCATTTAGGATGTTTAATTATAAACTGGTTTGGCTATCCCTCATGACCAGGTCACTAGAACTTTGTTGATTTGCTTGGATAGAAAACAAATTATTTTGCAGAAATCCTGGACTCTGAAATGTGAATCTAGAAGTCATTTTCATTTAAGAAATGGTTGCAGTTTTATTTGGGTACCTGACGATAAGTGGTTTAGGGGCTGAGCTAGAAACTGGGAGGTTGTGGGTTCTAGTCCTCCTTTAGGCATGGCAGGTGATTGGAAAGTCTCTCAGTCCACATCCCCTCACAGGTTTCTGCCTGTGGGGAAAATAGTAGGCAGGAGCATTGCACACGCTGGCTTGAATTTCAGAAATAAAGGTGAGATATAAATCAAATAGTAAAATTAGCCATTAGACAAATCAAAGTCAGACTGAAAATACAGGGTTGTGGGAAGAATCAGATTGCCTTTGTGGTTTATGCTTTGCTCTTTCATTTTATGCTTTGAATATTCATTCTAGTTCTCTGAAAGTCTTCCGTTAGGGGGCAATTTCTCCATTTATAGCTCTCTTTTCTGGCCTTTTCCATCCCCACATTTTGGGCAGATAAAATAGGGAGAGAGCGAGGTGAGGTGGTGTACCGATGCTTGGCCCTGCTGTAGAGATGGTGCAGCCCCTCCACCCCACCCCACCCCCACCCTGGGTGGTTGGATCAAGGTAGCTTTGGTGCAGAACAGAACCATAGCATGGGAACAAGAAGTGGCCAGGACATAGGAGCAAAATATTTGGTGAATGATAAAAAGATAAAATCTTGTTATTTTGTATGCTTGCCTCTGGTAGTCTTAATTAGTGACCAGAGAGGCAGGAAGAATTGAATTTGCTCTAAATAATAATTATAAGCATTAGTTGCTCACATAGTATTTTTCTACATACACTGTCCTGCTTTCCAAAAAAATTAGTCTTGGTCATCAAGAATGCCATAGAAAGTTATTCTATTGCAGGGTTATTTCTCTACAATGGGAGGTACAACTTCTATTTATTTTTTATAAACCTGCCCCTATCGTTGTGAAGAAACATCATTTCCTTTTTCTGAGTCCAAGTCTCCTGCTCTCTAGTGGTGAGCAAGAGTCATAACTGACCCCTTACAGCATTTTCTTTCGGTTTGGCTAATCAGTTTTTTTTTAAAAGCCCATCACACTGTATGCATTACGCTGGCACCATGATCAGCAAAGATACCAAGAAAACAAATCTTGCTAAACCACCGTTTTTTGAAATGGATCTTTACTAGAGATTGCGTGAAAAAGATACCAGCTTCCATCTTCAAGCATCGCAATCTGTTCATCTTGAGTTGCTCTAAGGAGTACTTTTTCTTTCTTTTTTCCCTTGATCCATGCTTCAGAACCACTCCATTAAAAAAGTAGAAGCCAGTTTAAACTCAATATCTCTCATTTTTGTGATGGTGGTGGTGGTGGTGGCGGCGATACTCAAAGCCTCTGAGTAGTATCCAGGGGTTTCCTTACGTTGAAAAGGGGAGAAATGGAACTACTCAAAGCCTCTTTGAGTAGTTCCATTTCTCCCCTTTTCAACGTAAGGAAACCCCTGGACTCTTACCAGCAGTCTGTCTGGTCCAACCCTATTCCCTCGGTGACCGACCAATACCAGTAGCAAGCCTACAAGCAGCGTATATTATATGCAGGTCCACCTTTCAATATGTATGTCCCCCCTGCTGAAATTCCGAGGTCAGTTGAAATACTGGAATGAAAAACATGAAAGACAGGTTGACTTTGTTCCCACTATTGCCAGGGTAACTAAAGGTAAAGAGCCACACGCCAGCAGGATATGCTGCTTGTCATAGTTTCTCCTATGCTGCCCTTTCCCATTCACCAGTGTCTTTTTTTATCTCCCTCAGTTTCCGCCCAGTGCTTCCGGTCTCCTACGTTGTGTCAGAGCTGGCCTTCGAGAGCGAGGAGGAGTGCCAAGCTTTCCTTGCAGCTCTGTCCCTTGTGTACACTAGTCCCGACGCCACCAAGATTGACTGCAAGCAGAGCTTGGCGGTCCTGGCCAATTTCTGAAAACAGAAAAAACAAACAAACCCACTGCCCTGTTTTAGCCTGTTTTAACATGTACATATATAGAGAGATATATATGTCTGTGTTTGTGCGTGTATATATGTATATAAAACCAGATAACAGTTGGCTGCTGTGGGCAAGCTGGGACTTGCTCTTCCACTTCTCCCGCTGTCCACAATGCACTTGGATAGAAGAGGGTAAGATCCACGGACATCAGATGGCACCTGAGATCGCCGGAAGCAGAAGAGCAGAGAGTTCGGTCTAAGGAGTCTTGGGGGTTTGCCAGCAACAGGGAAAGGAGATTTCAGGGAAGAATAGTTATGCACCATTTACAATCATCTGTTCCTCCCCCCCTTCCTCTCATGTCAAGATCCATGAATTGCTAGCGCCCCTGTCTCTCTTCCCCTGTAGTCCGAAATTGCCAGGATAAAAAGTTGGAAATCTGTGGATTAATTATGGGAGATGATGGAAATTTCCGCCTTGTGTGTTACCATCTCTTCATTGTCATAAGGATTCAGGAAGCTAGAAGATCTTCTCCCTAAGCCACAGAGCAAACCCTCTTAACTTATTTTTAATTATTATTTTTTGGTAAAAGTCTCACCAGACGCTGTTTTATTCCACTTGACAGATCTGAAAAAGTCGCCGGTACATGAGCGCATTGGCTAGATGTGAATATATGTGAAATATGGTTTTGTACAGAAGCTTACAAGTTGTAAATAATACTAGGCAAATTCTTTGTTTCTTAAGAGAAAAAAAATCCGTGTTTTTCTACTTTTATAATGATGAATTTAACAGTTTCCTCTGAAGATGAAAAATTCAGGTTTTGCGTGCACATTTTGTGTTCTTTATTATGCTCCTCAAAAACTAACACTGTCTCAGTTTTTTCCTCTTCCGAGCTACGGCCTGGCTATGAAAAAGCTTGAGAGATGCCACCTCTCCGGTCGAACACAAAAACAGCCTGAGGGGGAAAAGAGCAAAGCAAAATCAGTCTTCACATATTTCCTACCAGTTCAAAGACTTTTTTCCTACGCAAAGGAGAATGTGAGAGACTTCGTTAATAAAACCCGGCAAGGATGTGGCCACAACAAACAAAGCAAATCCAGAGAAGGCACAGTGTGCAGCTGTGAAATAAGATCAACAAACAAGATTATCTTCACAATCTCCTCTTCTATTGTGTTCTGGAGTTGTCATGCTGTTTTAATTTATTTTTTTCTCCTTCTGTCCTCAGTTCTTTACAGGTAAACTTGAAAATGCACCACCCATTTTCACTTTTCTCTCGTCACATTGTTTCAGTTTTGTTTTTCAAGTTTTGAAAGATTGTCCAATAATTTTTTTCTGTTTTCTTTCTCTCACCCTCTCCCCCACTCTTAGTCTCTCTAGCTTCTCATAATCCCTTCTTCCCCTCTGTTCTCCTTTGCTCTAACACCTCTTTCTTTTTATTTTTGAACATGTGTAATTTTGGGATATTTTGGCTTGGGCTGGATTTTTCAAAGATTCCTTTTTCCTTTTCAGAAACCTGAATTTTCTTCCATTTGATTAAAAGTCAGTTTTTTTAAAAACAGTATCATCTGCTTCAGTGTGGTGGTGTTCAAAGTCTAGCAAAGGTCGGAGGCAGCAGTGAATCTAATATTCTAAAGGGTGACCATTGTTTATTTTTGCTTATACAGGTGGTCCTTGACTTGCCTAGCAACCAGTCAAGTTTATGATAAGCCTACTTTGGAGCTTCTCACTACCAAATTATAAATTACGATGAGGCAGGGAGGGGGCCATATAGCACCTCACAATATCAGGTTACCCCTTAACATGGGCTAACCTGATATTGTGGGGTGCTATATGGCCCCCTCCCTGCCTCAATGATGCCCCTCATTTCACATGACTAAACTCTGGGTGCTCAGAAGCTGGACCATATTTATAGTTGTTTGCAGCATTCCAGTTTATGTCTTTTAACAAAAGACGACATCTGCTTCCAGTTTTCAACTAAACCATTGGTTCATTTAACAACTGCAAAAAAGATTGTAAAATTAGGTCGGTCATGTGATCCCAATCTTTCCAGTTCTGCTAACTGGCAGCTGGGGGGAGGAGGTAGAATGGGATGGTTTTGCACATGAGTGCACCATTTACGCGAATGTAGTACTGGGCCACAGACCCACCCGTTTCACAATCATCACAACTTCCAACCATGATTGGCAGACCCCATTACCATCATAAATGAAGGACCACCTGAATTACAAGTTTTGTCTTTCCCCAGCTTTACACATTTCAGCTACGGCAATGGTAAAGGTGTTGAGTCTTGGACAGACACATTTAAACCTGAGGTTAGACTCTGGAAAGGCAGCAGCGGCCAGGGGACACCGATCAAACAAGGCTCTGAGGAACGGCGATGAGTGCAGCGTGATCTACTTGCATTTCTACCTGCATTTCATCCCTAGCGAAGCCGAAATAGATTTTTTCCCCTTTGGTATGAAAGCTGTATCGCAGCCAGCTTGAGTATTGAATCTTTTGGCGGCCAAATCATGGGTGTTCCGCTGCATTGTTGGGGACAAAAAAGGGAGGGAACCTTCCATTTTTCCTGGTAATTGCCAGGTGTCAACAAGGAATCCAGGACATTCAAATCAAAGGCGTGGGGGGAGGAGCGGACCCTACCCGTCCCATAGAAAGGAACCGTCTTTCCGATCTCGCTGCCTGCCAGCGCCGCACCCCACTACCACCCTCAAGTGCCACCTCGGCTCGACAGAAGCCCAACCCTCGGTTGGCTGCCGGGAGGCGCGGCTACGTGTCCCTCGTAGCGGACCCTTCCCCCGGTAAAAGTATCCCTATGCGAATCGCCCGGGTCAAGGGGCCAGAGGTGGAGGGCCGGGGGTCCGTTGGCGGCGGCGGAGCTCAGGCAAAAGGGCAGCCCAGTCTAAAGGCCCGCTGTTCGTCGGCTGTGGCTGGAAGAGCGGGGCTATAGGGGCGAGAGCATGCGACCGAGGCAAAGTGTCCCATTCCGGGTCTTGAATCTCTCCGAGGTGCTGAGGAGGTCCAACCGCTGGCCGGGCTAAGCCGCAGCTGGAGTTGATTTGGGGCTGGCAAGTAGGGACGCGGGCCCCCTTCTCCCTCCCTTTGGGCAGAAAGGGCCGGGAACTGGGCCAGCGGGCGTCTGGAGGGGCGCTCAACGCCGAGAGTGTCAGGCGCAGCCTAGAAAAGCCCGATTCCAGCGGGGGTCTCGGGAGGGGAGCTGCTTTTGTGCCCGCTATGCCCCGTTTCTAGCAGGCAGAAGAGTTCGGTCTGACAGAAACCGAGCCTCGCCCTGGCGCCCTCCAGATGCGTCTCCCCAACTTTCCTCGCTGGGGGTATTTGGAGAGGGGCCGGGGGCCTCTGCAGCTGGGAAAGCCAAGGAAGAGCCCACCCTCCGCCAGCCGAGTGCCGGTTGGCCGACGCGGTTAGTGCGGGTTGCCTCGGGGGTCACAGCTGACCCCTCCCTAGGCAAGCCTCTGCTGCTGGCCCCGCTGAGCCGGGGACCTCAAAAGGGGTGGAGGGAAGAGACTGGCTGCCATGCCCCGCAGGCGGGAGGCTTCGCGATGAAACAGCGGATCTTTCGAGTCGCCCCCTGCGCTCGACTAGTGAAAGGCGCGATGGGTCAGAAGAGGACGGAGGTCACTCACCGGTCCTGTCGCGCCGGGAGGAGAGCAAGCCCTGGGCAGCCGAAGCGGAGAAAAGAGAGGGGAGGCTTCCCCGTGCTTTATAAACCGACCTGCCCCGCCCATGCTCGGCAGGTGTCAGTGCCACCCCCTCCCCAGCACGGAGAGCCCCGACGGGGTGGTTGGCCCCCTCGTGGGCAGTCGGGGATCGCTGCTGCTTATCAGGAGCCCGTGGCAGGCAGGGAGATGGAAGGGAGGCTGGCTGCAGGCTCAGGGCCCCGCAGGCGTCCCGGAACCCCCGTTTCCATATGCACCCCACTATCCTCTTCCACCTTCCCCCAGGACAGGAGGCCTGCTGGCCAAGCCAGCCCCAGGTGGGGCTTATCAAAACAAGTGAAATCCTCCAGGACAGACAAGGGTGCAGCAGACAGCACAGAAACCTTAAGGATGGGGTGAGGTGGGGGGGGGCCTCCCACTATTTAACCTTTGGGATGAGCTGGCATGTCACTGTGCAAGAGTGAAGCTGGAGGAGGCATTGCCTGTGTGCTGCTTAAGCCATCTCTGGCGTGAAAAACTGCCCAACAGACGGAAGTGCTCTTTGGTTCCTCCCAGTGACCGGTGTGAATGGGGCTGAGGTCTTGAAGTGGTCTTGTCCTGCCATGACCATCCCCAGTGGAGCCTCCTTCCCTGTGGCTCTTCCTGCATCCTTTCTCTGACTCTGCCCTGCCAAATCGACTCACGGAGGTTCTCAAGGCACATCATCAGCCTCAAAAGCTAACATTCATAAAGCCAATAGCTGTGCAATGATTATCAATAAAGTCAAGACATGATCAATAAAGTCAAGACATTCATGGCAGCTCAGCCTAGTCCAAGCAGCTCATCAAAGCCCAGAAGCAAAAATTGGGGAGTTGCACAGCAATACCAGGGTGACTGCAAATGGAACATCTGGGAAAGAGTTTCCACAGTGTGGGGATGGCTGTGAAAAAGCCCTCACCCTGAACCCCCAACTTCTCCCTTACTCAGTACATAAAATGGTCCCAATCTGGACAAAGTAGGGGAGAAGCTGACTCTACCTGGAGGAGGTGATGGTCCTGAAGGAAATATTTTTTCTTTAGCTACTCTTCTCTCCAGCTTCTTTGGGGGATGTGTGTGTGTGTGAATATATCAATATATCAAAAGTATATTTTAAAAAACGCTATGAAGTTTAGCCCTGTGCCCCAAAAGTGCTTTTTCAAAAGGCAGCTGGACTTTGTTTTGCCTTGAAGATGCGTCACTTCTCATCCAAGAAGTTTCTTCAGTTCTGAACTGAGGAAACATCTTCAAGAAGATCCAGTGACCCTTGGGACAACCATGGCTTGGATGACCAAGAATCTCCATGGACATTTAACCCTGGCTGTGCCTGCTGAGGTCTCTTTGGAACGGCAATTTCGCTCTCTGAGGATCAGTTGATCTCTTTTTGAATTCCCATCAACATACCAATCTCCTCTTGGATCATGTTACTCACGTTTTAGAGATGAATTGATGGGCTAATGTTGTTTATATTGCCTATCAGCATGTCCTTAACTGAGCTCGGGGTTTTTTTTCTGTGCTTCAGATGAAGAGAGACAGAAGGTCTCTGCACTGAAGTTGGCACAGAAGTTTCTCTCAGACTTTCCCTCTGTAGCTGCCCTCAAGTCTGCCATCAAAGGCTTGGTGGTTGCAAGATAAAGCCCCAAGATGAAGGAATGGAGACCGGCCTGCAAATACTAGCAGCACCATCATTGCTCCCCACCTCCCCTCCCTCCCCGTTGGCTGTCGCTTCCTTCCAAACATCAGGATGATGAGGAGTTCTCTCCCTTCCCAGTTGTGAAAAGATAATGGACCAATAGGGAACCTCTCAGTTCTCCAAAGTATCAAATGTTGCTGTCTTATTTTAACCCAGGTCTAATCCAGAGAGCCAAAAGCCACAGATCACTCAGAACATTCCTCTTGGGAAGCGAAAATTGTCTCTTGCAGCTGGCGGCAAAGTGCCCCTGGTCTTCAGTGCCCCTCAGTCGAACTGTTTGTGCAGGAAGTCTCTACCTGAAAGTATTTGACCTGTGCACAAGATCTCCTGTAAGGAAGATGGCCAGTCAGTCTCACGGCATCAGCAAGCCCAGCCCTTGAACTGCCTCTGAACTCAGTCAAACCCCGGGCCATGGAGCAGGCCCAGCAACATCTCCAGAAGGTCTCTGAATCAACATCTCCAGACTTCTCTGCCACCTGTCCCAAAGATGCTGTCCAAAAGGCAGCTGGACGATCTTGGGTTTTTTCTTTGAAAACTGAGAAGTGAAACGTTTTCATGAAAAAAAAATACTATCAAGTCCAGTTGTCTTTTGAAAAGCACCTTTGGGACACAGCCATGACCCGGAGGACTGAGAGTCTCCACAGACCATCTTCCACATTTTTTCTCAGGCTCCCGGGTTGGCCCGCTGCCCAGCTCATGATGGGTTGACTTTGGGGTCCATTTTATCACAGAGCAGATGCCGCATCCCCTGCCAGGCCTGACCCATTGGGGAGGGGGCTTTCTTCCCTGTTGACCACCTGAGCCCACTTTGGGCACTTGATTGTGCCCCCTTCCCTTGCAAAGGGTCAACGTTGCTGAGATTGTCCAGGCTCCAAAATTCAACCATTCTTCCAAAAAAAATAAAAAAAAATGGAATAACCCAGACTGCATTATTGCTCCATCAATTATTTCCATATCATCAAGTCATAATAAAGGACAGACATGATCCAGGTATTCCTTGACTCACAGCAGTTTGTTTAGTGACCATTCGAAGTTACAACGGCACTGAAAAAAATGACTTAAGACTAAGGTGAGCAGACATCCCGATTTTGGCGGGAAAGTCCCGCTTTCGGGTTTTCAAAAAGTCCCGCTTCAGCTGCAATG
>JAHWGE010334403.1:0-10436 GCA_019457695.2 Chrysopelea ornata
GGGGGGGGGGGGCAGGCCTTGCATCACCCTTTAGTGTAATCTTAATGTATACACCTCCCCTGAATGTCCAAACGCCAAGGGAACAATGAAAACAATTCAATGAAACATTCTCCAAACATTTGGTTAACTTCTTCTTTTTTTTGCATTTATACCCCACCCTTCTCCGAAGACTCAGGGCGGCTTACAACTTGTTAAGCAATAGTCTTCATACTTTTGTATTTTTATACAAAGTCAACAAATTGCCCCCCACAATCTGGGTCCTCATTTTACCGACCTTAGAAAGGATGGAAGGCTGAGTAAACCTTGGGCTATGCTGAGTTTCAAACTTGCAGATTACAGTAATTGCAAGCAGCTGTGTTAATAACAGACTTGCTCTGTCTGCTACGCCACTCAGAGCCCTCAAATTAAATTGCACTGCCAAAGGATATTATGGCTTCTCATAGATTCCTTGATTTTTACATAGTTACATTTCTACAGCTAGCATAGGAATATTATTTTAAACGGGGCGGGGGGGGGGATTCAATTTTAACTAAGAAAACTGAAACAAATCTACTTCTAGAGATGTATTTTCAACTTTCAAACACCACAATAATTTCTAGGGCTGAGTGGGGATCTCCCTTTGAAGGGCAAAATATGATTTGGAATTTAAGTAGGTACGTAGCACCTAAAAGCAGCTGCATGGAAAGAAATTATTTTGCCGCTCTCCCCGATATGTGATGTTTGCTTTATGACAGCGTTTGTCGTTTATGCTGTAATCCCTTGAGAGCCATTTTTCTACTCTTAAACTATATTACTAATGTTTCCATTTGTGTGCCTGCCTTCCATTTGAATTTGCCAGGTGCAAATTCATACATTCACATTTCCTTGGCTGTGCGATGCATTAGCATAATAATTAGTATTATTCCAGTGCCTCTAACGCTGATGTGAGCTGAAATCTTGCAAGGTCTAAATAATAATGATGAAGCGGAAACTCTTTAAGCATCACTGGTGCTTTTAAAAAATGTGCTCCCTGTATCTATTCTTACTTTTGTTACTTTAATGAGGAAGAACAAAGAAAGCAGAGGAAGATACATAACATTACAAATGTATCAGAAACATTAAGTTTTGCCCTTTTACTTCAAGGTTAAGCATGCTATCAGTTGTTGGAAGAAATATCCATCTGGTTCAGTTCCAAGCCAGGAGGAAGACACTGGAAACATGGAGGCTGATTGGAAAGATGGTTTAATGATGAAGCAGAACCATATGGGTTTGAGGTCCTGGACAGCTGACTACATAAAGTTGAAAGTATATATACCTTCTCTTGGGCTTTGCACTTGAGCTTCCTGTTCCTGCACAGGAACATGTATTCTAATGGCTGTTGTCAGACTCCCATGGGGCCATGTGGGGTCATCTTTGTCTGACTTAAGTTTGGTTGAAGTTTGCTGGGTGATGCAATGTCTTTAGGAGATTGTGCAGTGCAGTGAGCTCTGCTGCTAGATAATCCCATTATGTCCTAGAGGGTCATGTCTTAATCCCATCACTTTGGAGCTGAAGGTCTTTTGTCCTGTAGATAGGCTAGCCCAGTCCTGCTGGGACTCTTAAGAAAGACTTGGGGGCTGCTTTCTGTCTTTAAAAAAATGTTTCTCCATTAGGGAAATATAATATTCTGGCTTTTTAAATATCTCGTTCTTCTAGAAGGGGACTAGCTTCCCTGTGTAGCTTTATACACATCTGAAGTTTTAGAAGTTAACTATTCTAAGGTATAGGATTGTACTTTATGTTTTCTCCACCTCCCCTTTCACCATTGTTAGATAAAGGTGATGGAATCTAATAGAGAAAATGTAAGCTTTGTGACACGTGACTTTGATGATCACGATCACATCACTGAAAGGAAAGGCATAGCCCCATTGATAACGCGCATACTTTGAAGCTAGTATTTAAATGATTTGGGGAAATCACATCTGTATTGGGCTACTTTAACCAGTAGTCTGCCTTAGCCAAAGGCTCTAGGAATCAAATGTAGTCATGAAACGCTACCGATTCGCACCAGTTCAGGCAAACCAGTAGTGATAAAAACTACCAGTTCAGGCAAACTGATAGTAAAAAAAAAGCTACCAATTCATCCAAACCAGTATTTCCAACTATCAATTGTGCCACGCAAATTTAAAATCGCTAAAAAGCAGGAAAACCTGCTTTCTAGTGAATCTAAATCACATGGCATAGCTGTACCCCCACACACTGTTCTACTTACCTTCCTAAGCCTCCTTTTTCTGTGTGTAATGTGCATGTGCACACACAGTGTGCATTTGGTGCACGCTGCGTGGGCAGAGAACCAGTACAAACCAGAGAGGATTTCACCACTGATCAAATGTATATATCAGACCTCTTCTTTGTTTGTTCTTCAATCTAAGAAACATTGTAACTTAAGATAATATCTCATTATCAGAGACATAGGATAGTCTTGAAATCTCATTATAAAAAATGGTGAACCAGAGTCTGTTTTATTTAAATGAAAAATACGTGAAGCTATAAGAGAAGGCCCTTTATTTGTTTTCTGCTTTTTTCTCTCCCCCACCCCCTGGTTTTTCTTCTGAACAGCTCCCCTCTGAGAGATCATGTTTGTTTCTGACATCATAATTCATTCACTCGCAAATAATTGTGATGCTGCGTATGATGCCCTTTAGTATTATTGCAAATGAATCAGTAGAAATGATGAAGAGACAGAAACAGAGCAAACAATTATTTACATTCAGATATGTTGCTAATCAGCACACATAGAAGGCAAAAAAAAATAACATTTGCCAGATCAGAAAAGGGATTATTAAATGGTACAGAGATTTGGGATTTGTTTGTAGAGAATTCCCTAAAGCAATTGGATTAAAATACAGCTGCAGTGCTGAAAGCAAATCAGATGTTAGATTGGTCTGCACAATGAATAATAAGAATTGGAACTTGGGAGGTGATGTTATTATTACACAAAGCTAGTTGCATAACATCAAAAATCCATATTCTGAATTTCATTTACTTGCCTTTAAAAACAACTATCTCATGAATAAAGTAACTCAAACAATAACTAAGAGCTGAAGGATAGAGAAAATGCTTAAATTTTCCCATGTTGCAGTTTTTTCCCCTCCATATATTAAAGCAGCCTTCCTCATGATGGTGGTCTCTGCATGTACTGGAATTAAAATTCCCAGAATTTCCAGCAATGAATAGCTCAACTTATTTGGAAATCATCTCATTGATTGGTTATGTTTCCAAATGCAAAAAAGTAAGACCAATGGAGAGTGATCCAGATTAGGACTTTTAGAAAGCATGAAAGTTGTAGAAATCCCCAACAGCACTGATCCTTCACGTTGTCAATTTTTGAGTGAAAAAAACTCAATTGTGCAATCAATACAGCATGCAATTTTACCTTCAAACTAACTTAGCTCACATTGATTCCATCTTAAAATCAGAGTTGGGTATTTAGGGAAAAAAGGGGAGGAAGCAAGTAAGCTTAAATTCCTCAAATTTACACTTCAAACTCATTTATTATACATTCAAAGAAATTTAACCTTAGCTGCTAAAAAATGTAATTTTCCAAGGATGAACTCTGGAGTTCCAGTGAAATATTTAAAGAGGGATGTAGCATACTAGTATAGCCTCTGAGTTATGGCAAAAATTCTCGGCTGATATTCTGGCCAAGAAGGGAGCTTTGAAAATTTTCAATTGTTTCCATTTAACAGCCAAACTTTTGCCTTCAAAGCCAAAAATCTGAATGGAACATTCTGCTGGCCAATTCACAATTTCAAAGCTCTTGTTAGATAAGAAAGCAACCAACATTGACAGTCAATTTAATCACAGATGTGAGATTTTCCAGTAATGGCTTGCTTGGTTAACTGAGGAATGCTTTGAAGTATAGATCAAACTGGGTTATAATTTATGCACTCTAGGCAATTTTGACAATTCAGATCTTGAAGGCTATCATTGGCCTGATTGATCATTGGAAAGCTCCACTCCTTCAACTGAACTGGATTTGGATTTGCTCTGAAAAGAGAAGCGGTTTCTTTTCTTTAAAATTTGACACTTTTTTCTGTATATGAAAATGAAGGAGAAAATGCCCTTGCTGCATAAGAAGCTTGAACCCTTGGTGCTCACTACTTGAATGATACAAAACAACCTAGGGCAGGGGTGTCAAACTCACGTTGTCACAATGGTGTCACATGACATATTGGGACTTCCCCCCCCCCTTTGTTAAACCAGGCATAGGCGTGGCCAGCGCATAACGCATCCAGCCTGTGGGCCAGGAGTTTGACAACCCTGATCTAGGGAATAAATTCCTCTCTGGTCATGCCCACAATTGCAGTCTTTTTTTTTTTTTTGACTGAACAAGTCTCCCATGGTAGCCATTTGTTCAACATCCTTACCACATGCTCTCAAAATTCCCAGCCAAACAAAGGTGCTTAGCACCTTTGATATGAATTATTTCTTTCTTTTAACATTTGTATGCCTCTGATTCCATGTGAACTCTCAGAGGTTTACAGAAAATTCAGAAACTGTACAAATTACATTAAAACTGATAGTAAGGCTATCCTGACACCAACTCCCAAGCTCTCTGAAACAACTTTTTTTTTTACCATTCTCTAAGGACCACCAAAGACAATGCCATCTGAATTTCCAGAGGTAAAATGTACTATTTGGGATGGACTATATACCCAAAATATATGGCTTATTTGCTCCCTCGTCCTGAATTAGATGAAGGAGGGAGATGCGATGGAATGTGTCTACAAAGGAGGAGGTGATAGGATGAACTTCAATAATACAGCAAGTTGCCAGGAAGGAAGGGAGCACATTCGAAAGAGAAGTGGCGAGATAAGAGCCAACACAATCTGTAGCTGGATTCTGGGAAGAGGGAAGAGATTAGATTCCCTAGAATCTAATGGGTTGTCAAACTCATGGTCCATGGACCAGATGCATCATGCACTGGTCACACCCACACCCAGTTTAGCAAAGTTGCTATATGTCACGTGATGATGCCGTGACAACATGAGTTTGACATCCCTGCCCTACAACCTCCAAGGGCATATTCATTAGGTTCGGAAAATATAGGTTTAGCCTGGCAAGATTCAGTTTATATGGCATAAGCAAGTGAAGAATTGGACTTTGCCTGGATTATGTTATGTCATTCTTCAGTTAAGCCGCACAGAAATACCTTTCAATAGCTTTGGTATGAAGGCTCCACTGAAAAGGTTGACTCTGCTGTATGTTGTCCTACAGTGCTTAGATGTCAAGCATGTAGGGCTTCAGAGCTGATGACAAACATTTTGAAATGTATTTGGAAGCCAATTGGCAAGTAATGGCAAGTAACCTGCAACACTAGTTTTATGGAAGTAATGAAGCACCTGCAACACTAGTCTGGAAGCCCTTACCCAATGAAATAGAGACTGCTGCAGCTCTAATTGCAACTTCTGGGTAGTCTATATTTAGAGTAGTAGAATGGTATAAAGCAGGGTATCAAACTGGTGGCCTGCAGGCCAGATGTGTCATGTAAAGGCCATGCCCATCCCAGCTCTGTGAATGGGAAAAACATCACGAAAAATCACACGAGAGCAATGTGACACCGCAAGTTTGACACCTGTGGTATAAAGGAATGGCTACGCTTTTAGAATAGACATTACAGGGAGAAATACATTATTTGTGATACATGGATTTCGTTCAGATTTCGTGGCTAGATTTGTGTTTTTATAAGAGATCTGGGGACATAGCTTTCACTACAGCTGGAGATCAATGTTTAGGTCAATATTTTCAAGGATTTGTAATGATATGAGATTATACTTGTATGATCGGCAGTTCTGGTTTGCACTGTTAACATTTAAATCATCTTTAAGAATTCTATCAGCATAAGGAGAAGTTGAAGATTATCGGTAGATTTAATTCTGTATATAAAGAATGTATACATAATTTGATGGTATCTAGAAGAACATTTCAAAGTGACAAATGAAATCCAAATGAATCCTTCTAATACATTGATCTTGCATCTCCTTTATGATTTCACAATGAACCATGTGGAAGAATGGCTGAGCTAGGAAAGCATGAAAAACGCACCTGACATTTCATTGCATTCACCTGTGGCCTCCCATTATTCTCTTCAGTAATCCTGGAGTGAAACATTTCATGAATGATTTGCTCTTTCCTGGCCAGGTGATTATTCAGCCCCTTTCCCCTTTTGTTTAGTTGATTAATAAAAGGCATTTAATTTTGGGAAGTGAGAGGCTATTTTCCAACTTCTGTGAGACATAGGTGTGTGTTACTATAAGATAACACTTGCAGGTCACTGAAGGCATTTAGCTTTACTTCACAATTCACACCCCAAACAAGGCATATGTTATCTTAGAAAAACATATGTGTTGTCAACTCTTCTTGTACCTGTTTTTACAGACAAGCTTTTGGTAGATTCTGAAGGGAACATACTTTAAATACCGAACAGTTCGCACTTTTTCCAAATACCTGATCAAGGTAATGGAAAAGGGTGTATGGAAAAGAATACTTGCTTCAAAAATGAATGTTGGATGGATTTGACCTTCCATAGGAATAATTCAAAGTCTTCTTAATGATCTTCAGAGTAACACTAAACATAAGAAACCCCCTCATCCAGAGAAAATTCCCAGGAAAAGATAATTGCAGAAGTTGAGAGTTAAAATATTACTTCCCAGACCTGAGCTAAAGTAGACTTGCCTGAACTTATATGAAATTAGTGGTTTTAAATGTCTGAAATTCTGCACAGGTTCGAGTGCTTAATTTGCTAAGTGTTTATTTACCCTTTCAAGGCAAATTCTGCAATTCTGGTAGCTGAATCTTATACAGGCAATCTTCAATGTACAGTCATTTAATAACAATAGCACTTACACTTATATACCGCTTCACTTAATGATCATTTAAAGTCATGACAGGTCTCCCTGGAGGCACTTATGACCCAGATTCAAAGTTCTGATGGTTGTGCCCCCCTCTCCACAGTCACAGTGACTCCAGTATGGTCGTAACTAGAGGACTACCTGTAGTGGTTAAGGCAGCAAGCTAGAAATCAACAGACTGAGTTCTAGTTCCATCATACACATGAAAGCCAACTAGGTGACTTCGAGCAAATCACTTTCCCTCTTAGCCCAACCCATCGTGTTATGGGGAAAATAGAAGGAAAAAGAAGTATTTTGCAGCCTTGAGTTATTTACAAAAACAATAAAGGTGGGATTAGAATAAATAAATAGCTAGAAATTAATTGTCTTTATGAATGAAGGTAAATATACATGTACCAGGATAATGTTGCCCAATTACATGAAATAAGGATATAATTGTCCTTATTTCATGTAATTGTGAATTCTGATGAAGCAAATAGTACTTGGAGAGAGTGGTTATCTGCTTTAAACCATATGTTTTATACAAGAGGAAAATCTGGCCATTTAACTTGAAGAGATACTGTGAATAATACAAAGTATTTAAAAATTCAAACTGTACATTAGACCACAACAACAGTGACATTTCAAATTCAACTTTAAGGTTAAATGTATTGCTGAATTTTATTTATTTACCATCTTTTAATTTGTGACTTTATTTAAGGCGAATTGTATCACTTGCTCTTGAAAACCACTGAAATTAGTGAAACAAAAATAACTCTTAAATGTTTACATTTGTTTCAGTGGAACTTAATAGCTAACTTGAGGATATTTAAATCACCTAAGACAAAAAACAATTGTTGCCCCAAAGGTTTTGTCATGGAACCTTGATTTAACAACTTTCCATTGAGCAGCCCTTGGATGCAACAGACTAAATTATTTCCAGAATATCCCTGCCCTGTTGCATCTAGAGCAGTCTTTTGCAAATGACAAAGTTTGCATCAGTTGGTGTTATTTTCATAATCGGCATTGATCACCATGAATGACATAATTTGCAATTTAATGGACATTCAGGAATAAAGAAATTCCCCTTCCCCCAGCTGTCCTGTGAAATCCAGTTTTTACCCGGTGTTTAATAACTTGTTAAAATATACTCTGTTTCCTCTAAAATAAGACATCCCCTGCTAATAAGCCCAATTGGGTTTTTGAGCGCATGCGCTAAAATAAGCCTACCCCCCAAAAAATATTTAACCGCATGTGCAGGCGGTCCCTTCCATTTCCTCTGGTTAGGGAGAAAGAGCTGAAAATCAGGTAAGATGGCAAGAGGAGCTCCATCTTGCTCCACACACCCAAAAATAATAAGATATCCCCGAAAATAAGGCCAGACACTTATTTCAAGGTTCAAAAAATATAAGACAGGGTCTTATTTTTGGGGAAACGTGGTAACACAAAGATGTTATATAGCAGTGGTCCGCAACCTGTGGGCCATGGCCCACTTGTGGACCATGAGGGGCTTGAAACGGCCTCAGAAATGGCCAGCTGGGACACACATGCATCCTCACTTGTGCGAGCAGCAGGCAAATACACATGCTCTATTAAGTGAGTGGCAGGGACATGTGTATGCCGCTTGAGAAATGGAGCTGGATGTATGTTTGCTGGCCACTTGCGTGGAACACTCCCCTCTTCCCCCCTGCCAGTCCACAAAGCCAGAAACATTAGGGAACTCTGCTATATAGCAATAGTAATAGCACTTTATTTACAGAGTCAGCATCTTGCCCCCAACAATCTGGCTCCTCATTTTACTGATCTTGGAATGTTGGAAGTCAGAGTCAACTTTGAGCTGGTCAGGATTGAACTCCTAGCAATCAACTGAATAGTCCTGCAATTCTAACCACTGTTCTGTATGCTGAATCGTGTGATGAACAGTTAAGGGAGCTAGTTATGTCTACCCTATTGAAGAGAAGGATTAAAAGGGACAGGATAACTGTCTTCAGTAATTGAAGGCCTATCACAGAGAAGAGGGGACCAAAGCACCAGCGGGCAGGACAAGAAATTCTCTAAAGGACCCGAGGGCAGGACAAGAAATAATCAGTGGAAACTTGGTAAAGAGGGATCTAACATAAGAGAAATATTTTGACCGTGAGAACAATTAATCAGTGAAATCAGTGAAACTCCTGGAATTGTGGGTATTCCATCCAAAATAGACTAAACAATCATTTGACCAGGATGGTATAAGGTCTTCTGCCTTAGGCAGGGGGTTGGACTAAAAGACCTCTTAGGTCCCTTCCAGCCCTGTGATTCTATGTTCATGTTCATGTATCATAAAGGGTTGACGAAGAGTTTTAAGGTATATAGTAGGGTTTTTTTTATCTTAACTTTTCTTACATTACATTTTAGAAAGGTTTAGATGTATACATTGAAAATAATCTAACTTCAAGGATATACCAAACCAACTGTTTGTTCTGCTTTACAAAATGTGATATAATTATTTCAGAAGCTTTAGGATTCAGATTGGTTACTGTGATGCTTTTCTATATTTCAGTAGTAAAATACTACATTATACCCTGTCCTATCATAATATTCTGTTGTATCCTAATTGTATTAAATGCTGGTTAGTTATGTAAATAGATATCCTACAAACCAATAAGCAGCAACTACAGGGCTTATAAAAGCCAAAAAACATCAACTACAGTGCTATATTTTCTCAAGTGGATTATGAAATGATTTTGTATCATTGAACAATACATTAAATATTACAGCTATTTTAACTGGCAGTTAAGGGAGACTTTATAGAGTTTTGAACTGATGGTTAAAAAGATATGAAAACACTTTAGAAATATTTTCTAAAAACTCTATACATCTTCAATTCACTGTCTTTTAGCATCCTCCAAAAATCCTAATATTTTCAGTTATACATAGCTCCAGTTAGTTTTTTTTTTAATTAATGTCATTTATAAGGACAATATAGTGCTCAATTACAAGTTCCTTGATGGGCAGGGGAACAACATGTATTTATTGAAAAGCCTTCCCTCCTTTATTTAATAAAGTTGAAATTAAGTGATAAAATACTAAAAGCAAAATGTAGTTGGAATTAGGTGATCATTATTTCCAAGCAGATTATTTATACAATAGTCCTTCATGTTCAAAGAAGAATGCCGTGGTGCAGTTCATCCATGGACAGGGTGGTTGCTCTGTGATCTTCCGCTCTGGAAGTCCAGAGTCCAACATAAATTGGACCCTGAAAGTTGTAGTAACGGTGGGTGTTATTCTGTGATCCTGCTCACAATTTTCTATTTGTTTTTGGCAGTGCTTGACTTCAAAGCTGGTGGAGGCTTTATAAGCAGAGGTCTTGCCAATGGCTTCTATCAACAGCTGTAGCCTCGAGTTCCCTTGGCTGGATGTCATAGTGGCATAGGGTTTCTTTCACAGCGTCTTTGTAGCACTCATATGATCTACCTCAAGGTCTCTTCCCACTATACAGCAACAGGCAAGGGAACTAGATTTTTGGACTGAATTTGGCCATTTTTAATCTATTTGTTGTGTTCTTCCCAAGGATTCAATTTAGATAGAGCACAGAAGCCTCACATT
>JAHWGE010336169.1:1360-11458 GCA_019457695.2 Chrysopelea ornata
ATAGTCTAACAATACTTACAATATTCTATGTAATAGATATATTCTTATATCTAAAGGTTTTGTTAGATGCTAGTGATTTGCTTTATCAGAATGATAGTTTTTCTCTTTAATTTACAAAATGTATTATTTGATGAGCAGGAACTCTACAGGCATTAAGTGGCATCCTATGAAGAGAGAGGATCCCATGGATACCAAAACATAGTCCTCAGCTGATGACTACAATTATACAAGGATTTCTGTTGCTGAATGATGCAGGGTAACACATGGCTGCATCATTAACAACAGCAATCCTGACAGGCCCAGTGGCTATCATAATTCAAGATGTCCTATTCAGTGCAGAAGTGCCATGGGCGGTGGTGGTGGTGGTGGTGGTGGTGATGAAAGAGGCCTGGGAGGCCTAACACTGGCCACATTGAGCTGGGATGGGAGTGCTGCAATTAACCACCATTTTTCAACTGAACTAAGTGAGTTCTGAGAGGCCAGGGAAAGAGAATCCAGGGTTTGCTTATGAATAGAGATGGGAAAGAATATACTGTGGCAGCATGGCTCAGGAGCTTCTTGGTCCATTGCAGCTCTGGGGCTATAAGAATCCCTTGAGTTATAATGTAGTGCAAAGCCACCTTGCCCCAGAAAGCCTCAACCACCCTGGCCTAGCACAACAGCATGGTGCAAAGCTGCTGCTCCATATGGAGTATAATATTTTGCTTTAAAAAAGATATTAATACAAATCCAACTTCCACTCTTATAGAATTTTAGAAGCATCCTGATTTAGAGAATCTGGATGCTATGGATAGCCATTTTTGCCTGTTTTTTTACTCAAGTGCTGATTTTTAGATAGTCAATAAAATCTAAATAACAGATATTATTTTGGCAGGTTTCAAAGGGAAATCGAAGCCCAATCTTTTAAAACAGGAGACTAGCAGTCTTGCCTGTGGGTTACGTATACTATTCCGCATGTATATGGATGAAAGTCGCAAAAATGCCTGGGAAGAAGTGCAACAACGATTACTAAAGTAAGGATTATTCACACCTTTTACTTGGTTTCATAATAGTAGTTAAAATTTAAAGATAAAATGAATTGGTTAATTTTCAGCAATTAACCTCATGACACAGATGATTCCATTTAGCAAAGTTCTTCAAAAGAAGAATCTTGAGAAGACAGTAAAGGAAAGAGCCAACAAGTCATTGTCTATCACCATTTCTCTTGATTTAACTTTTTGCTTATTGGAAATGTTATCTATTATTGCTGTTCAGTGGTTCATTAAACAGGCCTATGATCTCACCCCTTCCTTCTCCTTTTACTACTTACCAATATCTGAAAAATTGACTGCCAGCTGTAAGCATCTTTGAGATCATCGATTCAGTAATCAGTGAAACACTCCGTTGCAGCTGCCCTTTGACAGCTTTACAATATGCTAAAGTGTTTTGTCTAACTTTTAAGTATGCTTGGGCTTACTGACGTCCCTTTTAATGTGTTGGTGTAGGATGGGATTATTGAATTATCTTTCTGAATCTGCAGTTTTTCTGATAAGGATTCTGTTTTGAAAATAAACAACTAACTTTGGTTTTATGTTGCATGTTGCTTGTAGTGTCTGCAGGGAAGCTCTCAGCTACTTCCTCACTTTGACCTCAGAGAGTCATCGGGAAGCTTGGACTAGCCTGTTACTTTTATTCTTAACAAAGGTTCTGAAGATAAGTGATGATCGGGTAAGTAAGCATTCTGAATAGTTGTGGATTGAGCAGGTTTTTTTTCCTTACAAACAGAAAATCATAATTGTCATAAACCAGTTTTAGGATAGATTCCCATCCATTGTTGAGGAATAAAAACATTACAATACATTCATGTCATATTGCCATTTGCCTTTTTTCTCTTTTCTGGTGTCAGTACTTCAGTGCCAATAAGACCATGAACATTTGTTTCTTCAGAAAATGGGATGAAGGGATCTGACATCTAGATAATTCTTATTGTAATGTTTGAATTAGTGCATTTACTTGTTCAAGAACTTAATGTCTAATAGAATTCTTTTTTCCCTTAGTTCAAAGCTCATGCATCTTTCTACTATCCTCTTTTGTGTGAAATAATGCAATTTGATCTGATTCCTGAGCTCCGGGCTGTTTTGAGAAGATTTTTTCTACGAATTGGAGTTGTTTTCCAAATATCTCAACCAGCAGATGAAGAGGAAGTTGTAGCCAAGCAGTAGAAGTATAACTAAGGAAACTAAGAACCAAATCAACTTGCACTGGATGTTCATAATGAGGGTCTCTATATGGTAGTATGTGCATCTATGAGTTCACAGTATAGAGTAAAGCTGTAACTTAGGCTTGCAAAACTTTTAATTTCCAATGGATTTTTCTTCCTCCCTTTCCTGGCTTATGCTGAGCATTGAGCCAGTTTTAAACAGTCTTATTGTCAGCTTGGACTGGGATGTCCTCTTATTCAGACATGCATACATATTATGTGTATGTGTGTGCATGTGTATGTTTATGATGGCTGTGAACTTAAAATACGTACCCAAAGAACTAACACTTAAAAAGTTTGAACTTCCATAGAGTACAACTCAGGAGAACTGTATTTGAAAGAATGGTTTGTATTGAGAGCACAGGAAAACACTTGGTAAGAGATCTAGCAACTTTATGGAATTCTTATTCTGAAAAAAAATCTGCACATTCAAGCTGAGATATAGGTAATCATTATTCAGTGAAAAAACATAAGAGTGCAGGTCTGTAATATAAAATTACAAACACTATATAGTTCTTCCTGCATTCTTTTATGATTTCATAAAAACCCATACATTTGTTTACCAAATGCACTAGTCTGAGTTTATGTTGTGATTGATTTGGTCTGTATCCTAAGTTAGTCTTGCTAACTTTAGTGAAGGGCAGAGATTGAAAAAGTCACAACTGGCTTAACTGTTTGTAATATACCTGTGATAGGGCTTTTAAATATAATAAGCCATTGCAACGATCCTTCTGGGCTGGAACTTGAATCACTGCAAATGAGTCTAGGTTTTATCTTATGTCACCTTTTGGGGGGGTTGTTTGATGTAGATTTCACTCTGTGTACAGAATGTAATGTTAAATATATTCAAGTAACAAATCTGGCATGGTTTAGGGACGGTTTTAAATTTATTGGAAATGTATTCATACTGTGAATTGTGCTCTGATGGTTAAAGAAAAGATTGTCAAGCATTCTGTCTTACAGTGGATGTAGAAAATTTTTTCAGATGGAAAAATGTATATGGTACAGCTCTGTAAAGTTTTCTATGTAAATTCTGTACAACTTTCTGTACAATATTGGTTCTCATCTGGCATATTCTAATCAGGTTATAAGTCAATAAAGTTTTTGAATTCTTTCATCGGTGCAATGAAAACCAATGCAATGTAAAACTACTTGTTTTAATGTTTCAAGAAACTTAAAAGTTTAACAATGATGGTTAAAAGTGCTGAAGCAAACTGCCTTCAGCATGTTTGCAAGTGATTAAAGAATTTAACTTAAGTCAAGTATTATTCCTTCTATTTTTCAGTTCAAATCTTCCTATTTTGGAAAGGCTGTAGCTAAATCAACATCTAGGACAGTATTCTGTCTCACATACAGGACAGCAGAACTGAAGGCTGCCTCGAAGCAGCCCCCATGCAAAAGTCTCTCCAATAGCCAGACTAAAAACAAGACATACTGCAAATGTCGGGTAGTTGATCAAGGCTACTAGCTTCATCATCCAATAAGTGGCTTGTCTGTTATTCAGAGCAGAAAAGGCAAGCAGCAGCTTCCCAGCCTGTGATGAGAACAAGACTGCTGGATTTTTACTATCTTATAGCTACAGAGTAGCTGTAAAAATCAAGGATTTCAAATGAGGCAGGAGAGTAACCCTACTCTGAGGAAAAACTATTATTCTCTTGGGAAAACCGGTGTAGTACTTCTCTTTCTTTTTTGCTCTAGGCAATTGAGGACAGGAGATAAACTTACAATGAAGTACCAAAGGAGCTTTTTCAACAGACAACTGGACTTTCTGGTTTTTCTTTAAAGATGTTTTGCTTCTCATCCAAGAAGCTTCTTCAGCTCTAAAGTATTATGAAGTAGTTTTTGAACCCCAAATGAGAGACTCAATAATCCCTCTCTATTTGGAGGGAAAAGGGTTAGTAACCAAATGACATTACCAATGACTGACATTACAAATTACTGTATTTTGCTATTATAGCTTCTGTTCACCTGTTTATTTGCCTAAACGCAATTGGTTTTTTTTGTTACAATTAAATGCTCAATAAAGAAGAACTACATCCAGATGAAGGACAAGGAAAAAGTTATATTTAAGTGATTAGGTGATTTAGATGATCCATTTTAATGGTATATTACACATACTATTAAATATTAAATAGTATGTGTAACATACTGTAAACACTTTGCAGTTACACAAAAAGGAGCTTGTATTGATCAAGCCCTGCAGCTTTGCCTTCACCCAGTAACATTTGTATTTTTTTCCCTTCCAAATAAATGTGAAGGGGCTAACAAATCAACAAATTTAAGAATTTAGTACCATAATGAAATTCAATGCACATGCCATTTCTATTGCAATGAGAAGCATCACCAAGGAAACTCCAGAGCTTTAATTATTAAAGACAATTTATTCATTTCACAAAATATCCATCTTCACAAATACTTCATTAGAATCCTGATAAAAATATATTTTTTTGTCATCTTAAGTCATGAACTTAAATACATTTATAGAATTCACTATTGACATTTGAACACACATATATACATTTAAAACAACACTTTAGCATTTTAGAACAAATGATTGGATAAGATTTGTGAGCTAGAAGTAAAGCAGCAATGAATTTAAATCCTGGGTAGTCCATAAACATCTATTACATGCCTAAGAACAATAAGCCACAGTATTTTATTTGATTACATTCAGGTCATATTTCTCAATCTTGCAGAAGTCTGAGGTAATTTTTCAGAGAAAAATAATAAAAAATAAATTTTGCCTCAGTACTATTAAATGTACACTAAACTGTACACTTAGCTATACTCTGAAGCTGTTATTTTAGTGGTCATCAGTAATTATCAATAATTGAACAAAGTAGGCATTGTTTACACAATCAAGTATGAATATAAAAGTGCTATAGTGAAACTTTTGAAAGGCACAAACAGCTTTAACACAAGTTTATTTAGCCATGGGCTGTTGACAGCCCCTGCCAATTGAATGTTATGCTCTTCTCAGAAGTTGGTTTAGCTTGACTTGACTGCTCAGCCATGAGTCTTTTAAGTGTTTCTGATGTCCCAGGTCTAAGCCATGGCTCAGTTGCCACAGAATCAATTGAACTGGGTCTTCTGCCATCTCTAGGAAGTAATTCCTTCAGGATGTCATTACCATTCCCCAGTGAAATGTCATCAGCTTGAGGAAAAACAAATACACTTTAATATATGATAGTCATACTTGATCTCATACCATATATTTCAATGACCAAATTATTCATTCTGAAGTATTGCAGAGGACTTCTGTAGAATAAAAATGCAGCAAGGTCAGCACAACTGTTGCCCAATCGGGGAACTTCAGATTTTCAATATTTCCTTATTCTGGAGTCACTGGTTACTTAACGTTATTTGACAGAAGGATGGGAAATTGTGTTTCTAAGGTAAGTATGAAGGTGATCAAAAGCAACTGCATACTATGCCTTAAAACAGCACTGGAGGATCCAATTCCCCTTTTCGCCATTTTCTTACATACACTTGTATGCAAAACTTTAGGCGCTCCTGGTTATGTAGGGACGTCATGATCAATTTGGAAGATTGTTTCAGGCTGACTTGCTGAAATAATCAATCTCTCTTTAGGTTTCTATTACTTGCTGACTGTGGTGAAGACTAAGAAAAAAATTCTGGCAGAATGGCCTGAAAATGAATCAGATGTACAAAACAGAAACCAGAAATCACCACAAATGACCTACTGACATTTAGTTGACACTGGAGTCCCTGTCCATAGAAGAACATGGTTTATACAACAATGATTTTGCATGGGAGAGTTATCAAAACAATACTTTTCTTCAACCTCATCATAAAAGCCAACATCTCAGGTATGCAAAAGAAAACTTACAAATCTCCAATCTTTTGAAGCATAGTGCTTTGGATTACTGAGATAAAGTTTGAACTACTTGACCACAACAACATAAGAGACTTTTGGAAAAAAACTGAGATGAAGCGTTTGAAGAAAAAATACCTTGCCAACAAATATACAGGAGGCTCTATGATGCTCAGGGATTGTACAGCAGCCAAGAGTACAGGAAATATTGTATGCATGGAGGGAAGAATAGATTTATCTATATATAAAGGAATCTATATAAAACAAATTATTACTAACTAATAAATTACTAAAACTGTAAAATTTAAAGAAAATTAATCGCAGGGGAAACTATTGAAATCTGCATATGATAAATTCAGTCCTTTCTAAAATATAGAGATGGCAGTTCTGAGCACCAATCTGTAAGCAAAAGACTAGTATCACATTTGAGTATTTTTGGGTCTACAGTGTCATATCTAATTCATAAAGAGGTATGAATAAATTAATTTTAATCAAGCCAATCTTAATAATAAGTCAAACTACAATAAAGATTCTTCTTGAAATTGCAGCTTCAGCAATAAATAATTATGTCAAATTTGAAAATAGGTCCAACCCAATATAGAGTCTTAGGAGGTTTTAGGGACTCCATACTATACAGAATTGCACCTAAGAAAAAGTAATTTTCTTGGTGTGCAGAAGCTGGGTGGGTTTTTTTAATGATGTGGAAAAATCAAATGTTTGAATAGCATTCACCTAAAAAAGCTGCTCTATGCATCCGGAAGAGCTTCTCTAGGAACAGAAATCTTTTTTGGCATTTGCTGCATTGAGAAACTGGAATTCAAAAAGGATCTTCAAATATCTATGAGTCTATCTAAAAGATAACTTTAAAAAAACTAAATTTGGTCAGTTACTCACCCTGACTATCACTTCCTTTCTACAAAGAAAATGTCAAAAATCAGTCCAGATTTTGATGATGGAATATGCTAACCTATCAAGAAAGAATATATGATATTTGCAGAAAAATCTTTTTCAACACCTCATTAGTTGATAGTACCTGCTATATAATGCTTCCTGGTGAAGGGAAATTTCAAACACATTTGTAGACTGCATAAAGCCGGGGGGAGGGTGGGGGATCAAAATTATCTTGGAAGAATGGTAAGCCTGGCTCAGAAAAATCCCAGATGAAATTTCAAATTTCAAGACATACAAATTTGAGAAGAGCCAATTTGCATTCTGAATGGTGGAGAGTAGTCAGGAAATTTAAAGAATGAGTTAAGTTACGATGTCAAACTTGCCACGTCACATTGCTGTCACACAACGTATCGTGACATTTTTTGTCTTCGCTGAGCTGGAGTGGGTGTGGCCTGCATGTGACGCAGCCGGCTCATGTGGCGCCAGTTTGACACCCCTGAGTTAAGTAATTAATGCTATTTTTAATGCAATCAATGATCAATTGTTTATGAATCAGATGCATGCTGCAACAAAGGATTAAGGTGATTTTGACTGCTTAATCACAGAATTCTAGTGAGAAATTTAATTTACAGTTCCACTAACGGTAATCCAGGAAAGGAGGCAATTCCCCTACTTTCCTGAAGCTTCCTATATATACCCTTCATCATGGAAAATTATGTTAAGGAGAACTCTAGAGAGCAACAGAGGGGAGTGTCCTATTGTGCAAGCAGGCGTCAACTCAGATGAGTTTGAATTTTACCCATTATTATTAAAAACACCAACCCATTTTTAAAATCCTAAAAAATAATAGTTTTACTGATTGTATGCATCCTATTATCTGCATCATTAGTCCTTCTAATTCTCAAAATTTCAGATGGAATTGCACAATAGTGTATGGCTATCTCCATCATAGTAATTATTAGCATTCATCAGACCCAATTAGCTTTTCTCAAGCTGGCCAGCGAAGTAGTTCCAAAACTGTACTACTGCAGGCACTCTATGTAATGGAATGTGGAAATTGGAAAACAGAAAGAGCCACAGCCTACAGTCTGATAAACAAAATTTGAGTCTGAAGGAAGAGGGGTGGTGAAAGCATCTCAGAAGGGACTCTTCCTGCTTTTGGGGAGAATAACAATGAACATAGGTAGGGTTACTTTCATGCTTGCAAGATTGATGTCAGCTTTGCAACGTAGTCGAAACAAGAAGCACAGCCAGGAGTACTAGATCTGTCTTTATGATCAATAGCAATATAGCACTTAAACTTACAGTATATACAGCTCAGCATATTGTCCCAAACAATCTGGGTTATTTTACTGATCTTGAAAGGATATAAGGCTGAGTCAATCTTGAGCTGGTCAAAATCAAACTCCTGGCTGTGGGCAGTTAGCCTGCAATACCCATTCTAACCACTGTGCAACCACGTGGTGGTAGTAGTAATATTACAATATTACAAGGTTATTACAGGATTACATTAACTGAATCTGGCAAGTTTGGAAGTACTCCTTGTTTCCTTCACTTTTAGGCTCCCAAAAACTAGGGACGGTTTTGCCACTCTTGTTCCTTTGCATTCAAATTTTATCAGTCCATTGTATAGACTGCAGCTCTTCCCTCATCTCCCAAAGTGATTCCCACCTACCCTTACATACCATTCTTCTCCCCTGATCCTTGTCGTTTCCTTTTTTATTTGTGGCCTTATTGTAAAAACAAAAGGAAACAGCCCTGGGCCAGGTCATAAGTGTCTGAGAAACCAGGTATGAGCCAGCTAAGATTGGCAGTCTGACATCTATAATCTCAAATTGAAAAATTGAAAGTAAGGGCTGCAAAGCTGAAGAAAAGATACTCATGGAAATCCCCCACATAATACCACAGCAGAGTTTATACTCAAGTTATGTGTGAAAATATTATCAGAACATGGACTAAATGTGGACTGTATCCAAATCTGAGCATCACACTTTGAGTGGGTTAAAATTAAAATATATGATTGGTATAAAAAACAAGGCATAGAAGAAAAAAATTCATGGGATTGGGTTTCTCTTGCTTCAAGAAGAAAATGACTGAAGGAAAACTGAGTGGTACTACTCTCCATGGCACTTAAATATCTTATGCATAAGACCTGAAATATTTGTGTATGATGACCTAGAGGTGAAGACTCAATCTAATAAGATTAAATTAAGGAAAATATATTTCAGATGACGACTATCAAGAAATCTCTTAAGAGTAACAGCAAGATGGCAATGAAATCAATTACGGAGATAGGTTCTCCCTCACTGGAAGCCTCTATATTTAAATTACCTTCATATAATTGACTTAAAGACCTCTTAAAACTTGGTAAATCTGTCTGTGATATAACTATAGGGCTACATTCAAATGAATCCAACAAGATGAAAGAAGACTACAACTAACTTGTTGCCTAAGTTGATCTGCAGCTACCTCCTGATTTTTTTCTGGTTTAGTCTTTTCTTCTTTTAATTACAAAGCTACAAAAGAAAATTCAGGGTAATTTCCCCCCACCCCCATCGCTCCATTTTAAATGTTAATCTACTTGAACATGTTAAAAATCTGAATGTGGGAAGGAAGAGTAATGACAGTGCAGTGCAGTGCAGCACTCTTGTCTTCTGTGCAGTAGTTTAGCCTTGGTGGCATATTAGCTATGTACGCTGAGTGTGCAGCATAAATGCAATACTTTGCCCTTGGCTAGCCTTTCCCATCCTATAGGTACTAAATGTGCAGGTCATCTTCTAGGAATACATAGCAAGTTTCTAGTTTCTCAGCAATTTCTGAGAATCCTGAAAAATGAACTGCAAACATCTGAAAGCTATCAAGTTTGGAAAAAGTTGCTCTAAGAAGGTAAAGTTTGATCACACTGTATCAATCAGTTCTTCCAAATCTAACAAAATGTTTAATTATTCAATAATTTCTGTCCTAAAGGTAAAGGTTAAGGTTCCCCTTGCACATATGTGCTAGTCATTCCTTAATCTAGGGGGTGGTGCTTATCTCTGCTTCAAAGACGAAGAGCCAGCACTGTCCGAAGACATCTCCATGGTCATGTGGCCGGCATGACTAAATGCCAAAGGCGCACGGAATGCTGTTCCCT